>OU898280.1:53183947-53199654 GCA_918026665.1 Diabrotica balteata
CAAATTGCAAGTCATCGTACAATAAGCATATTGGTAGGTATGGCTATTCTGATAGTGCTGTTATAAATATGTGGAAAGAGGCGCTTAATCAATGTAATGGAGACTTTTGGAAAATGTGTAAGACATACTCATGAAATTATTTAAAATTGGTATATGAAGTTGATATTCAACCCATCATAATAAATCCTGAAGATAGCTGGGATTCTGAAAGTGACGGAAATATATAATTTTGATATTTTTTGTTTTTTTTTTCAATTTATTTTAATAATTTAGTCATTTAGTCATATTTGTGAAAATAGATTGTACCAAAGTAATTGATCCATTCTTTAAGTTAAAAAAAAAAGAAACCTTTTACACATAACTTTCCACACTTTATTTTGGAAACTACAGGGAAGTTTGATACACAAATAATAAAAAAAAGGTAAAAACCTGCTAGTAAAACGATACGTAAAACGATCCATAAGTAGGGGAAAGTAGACGAAATTGTACCGACGCCAATATTGTACCACCGCTGTATTTGTCCTTCTTGGCGTGTTCGTGTAAAAACACTTGCAATATGTTGTTTCATCTGTCTTTCCTTGTCTAAGCTCGATTCGTTTAGCTCCTCCAGTGGCGGAGCAAAATGCAGCATGTCAAACAAAATAATAGTTATAAAAGAAAATTATAAATTATTTTTCATTAAATTTCTAATAAAGCAATATATGTATAAATTGCGAAGAAGTATTTTTCTGGCTTGCAGTACAATAGGACAGGATATAACGAAAAGTACATTTTAAAAGGATTTTGAAATATACCCAAAAAAGTGTTAATTATTTATTCTGAACTGTTACAACGTACTGACCTTGATTAATTAGCTAATCAATCAGCGTCTTCACTGAAACTGTCTTTATCATTTTAATGTTCCGCCAAATCGATGATAATCCTACTTTCATTTTCATCATATGTGACCATTTTTGCCCAGTCGTCCTGAATTAATTTTTCAGAATGGTTAACACAACTCGCCCACACTGCAGGTGTTGCCTCAGCTAATGCATCGACCCAAACTTTTTTTACTCTTTCATCTCTACGTCCATGTTCTCCAATATGACGATGATAGTATTGTTTAAAAATGCCCCAGACCAACTCAATCGGATTATATTGACAGTGATATGGAGGCAATCTCAAAACCTGATGCCCATGTTCTTGGAGTAGCTCGTCTATAACGTACCTAGTATTTTGTGGTTTATTCTGGCGACAAAGACTCAATAGCTCTGTCTTGCCCGAATCGTCGTCAAAAATTATTTTTTTCGCTCGTAACAATTCTTGTAAGTCCGATTTTTTCCAACTGGCATTCGGTAACTTTTCTATTAAAGAGCTATGGTATGAGGCATTATCCATAATAATTAGAGATGGTTCCTCCAACATTGGTATCAGCTTTTCGAAGAGACCTACTTTTTAAAAGACTCTTTATCCATAGAATCATGATAGTCTGCACTCTTGGATTTCATAGAAAACAGTAATCCAGCATCTTTAACAGATCCATGCCTACTTACGGCATGTAAAACAACAAAGCGTTTACCTGTATTTTCGTGTCCTTTTCTGATGATTTTCACACAGTCATGTCCAAATATCCATGTTTCATCTAACAAAAAAACGAACTGAAGTGGGCTTGGATTTAAAAAAATTTCTTATATAATGCCTCCAAAATACAGTCGTTTGGAGACAATACATGATTTCTCACATAGCACTCGTCTTCTATTTTCTAGTTTGTATGAAAACCCACAATTTTTCGTAAGACGCCACAAACTTCAGATCAGAACCGTCATAGAGATGCTTGTTTCTTAATTGTGTATTTAGAACTTTAATTGTAACGTGCTCTCCTTTTGCTTTCATGCCATACAATACATTTTCTAATCTCTCCTTTTATAGTATCGCTGACATCATTAGTCTTTTTTTTTGTACATTACGTAACTCTCCTGGTGTAGTAAGAGCTGCCCTGTATTGTATTCACTCTTTAATCTTGTCACTGTACGACGACTGATTTTCAAAGCGTCCGCTACTCGTTCATGTATTGATGATAACGAAAGCGAAGGTCCATTGTTTTCTTTTTCTTTTTTAAAATACTCCAATAAATGAACTACACATTGTCACATTTCTCCTGTTTCGTTTTTCCCGGCATTTTTTTTTTTATTAAATAGAACAATTAGTTATTCACAACAAAAAATATTAAGTAAAACTGTTCGGAATAAATTCCAACAATGACCGACTAAAATCGACTAAAACAACACAAAATATCAATGGTAATTGATAAAAACTATTTCATCAGCTACTTCAAACCTGCACAGATCAGGGTCATAGATTTCAAAAATAATACGATAAAACTAACACAAGAAAAAGAAGGAAAACAGAAAAATGAACATGGGAAACAGAAAATTGATAATTCGGAAAAAGAACAAACAGTGGAAATGAATTTGGCAACGAAGCAAGGACAAAAAAGAAAAGGAAGAAAACTTAATAAAAGGATAAAGGAAGTCAATACCGGAGATTCCTTAAAAGAAGGGATGAGCCCCGATGAAGAAGAAGAAATAGTGTCAACAAAGGAAAATAAACAGGATATGATTGAAACAGTGTATTAAAGAAAGAGATTGATAAAAAGAGGAGGAAAAATGTGCGATAAATATGTGTCAAGAATCTGAGGAAAAAGAAAGAAAATTGATATGTGGAGAAGAAAAAGAAAATGAGGTCTGATGTAAAAAGAACACGAAACTTTAATAATGAGAAAAATCAACAATTTTATAGCCACCGTAGGAACACAAAGAAGGATTCTTCTAGACAATGCAACATATTTTAGAAATGATCGTTTCAAGGGACAACTTCGAGAACGGGGAATAGAGACAAATTTTGTTAGCATCAGACATCCTCAGAGTAATCCTTCGGAAAGTTTTATACAGGAAGTGACGAAATTTCTACGGATTGCAACAGAGGATCAACATAGACGATGGGATGGGAAAGTCGACGAAATAGAAACGTATCTAAATACCATCCCGAGCACCGTAACGAAAGAGACCCCAGAATATATAATGAAGGGTATAATGCCACTAAGACCCTAGGAAGATATAGAATAAAAGGAATACACCGATAATGGAAAATGTGCAGAGGAGATTGCGGGGAGCAAACGAAAAATATATCCAGAGGCAAGATCAAAATAGGAAAAGAAGACCAGTTACTTTCAAAAACTGTGTTTGAGGGACCGTTCATAGTAAACAATGAGAATGGGATAAATAGTTATGAGTTGAAGAACACAGAATTAAACAAGATTAGGGGAATTTGTAATATCAACGATGTTTATAAATACTATGAATAAAATACTGATATTGTTTTGCATAGAGAAAAATCATTACATAATTCGGTAATTTTTATCATATGCAAAGGCGGGGATTTGTCATACTTCTTTTTTCCCAACCAAAGAAAAATAAATAAAAAGATCCATCGGAATAAAATTTTAAGATATCAGTATAAACAAATTGTATATAGTAATTTAAGATAAGATTTAGTGTAGATAAGAATAGAAATTTGTTTGGCAAACGACCTTTTCCGTTTCCAACAAAATTATCAAAAAACCCCTTCGTTTAGAATTAGAAGACATTTTTACCTGTAAGTTAATCTTTTCTTTTTTTGTATAATAGAGTATTAAATGACCATATTCTAATCTTTTGCAATATGTATAAATTGTGTATTGACAAAACCAATTTTGAAGTAAGCTATTTGGTTTTTCTTTGAAACAGAAATTAGGCTTTTCCAAAATCATGGTAAACACAATTTGAGCTTTTGATTGGACGGTCGTTTTTTGAATAGGAATTTGTGATCCGATTAGGAGGACCGGAGAGGTTAGTTATAATTTGGCCATCGAAAGAAACAGTCGTTTGTCTCAAGATTGGGTGTGTTTCGTAAGTTGGATACCGGTTTTGTGAAAAGAAATGAATAGTGTTGTAGAAGGAGATAACAAGGATTAAAAAAGGTCCGTGTATCTACCGTGGGCATTTTGTGATTTATTTATGAAAGTTGTTTATGGCATCAAGTTGACAAAAGGAGGACAAAAGTGTTTTTGTACAATTGAAATTATTATCTGTGAAGGATCTGTGTTGACATCATGGTCATTATCATTCAAATTTAAAAACTGAGTTTTGTTAGACCAATCAAATGTTTAAAATTTGTTATTTTTTTTTGTTTCAAGTAAAGGAAAGTTTAATTAAAATTGGTCTTCACTTAATATAAATTTATGTAATTTTAAAACCTTATTATTATAAAAATTTCATTTATTTTCTTATATAATATTTTCTTTTATTCTATCCCGATAAAGGACAACTAAAAAATCTTTGAATCCATCGAACACAGGTAATATAAGGAGTTTTATTTTACATTTGATAACAAATAACTTATATTTTTTTATAGGCTCAATAAACTAAGATCAAAGTCAAAATAAACAATCAAACAAATATATATGTCTGAATGTAACTTCAAATATTTTTGAACATATTTAAACGTTTTGTTTAATGTTGTGGGGGGTTTGGATGTTGAATTGTGTAGATAATTCGTTACTACATTTGTTACATGCGCCCTAAGTAGATCTTTGGACTCCACTGTCACCTCATCGATGATATTTTCTACATCTGCTAAAAAGATATCTAACTTAAAATCTGGGGGTGTACACTCAACACTAAATTTTGGACCAAGAGAAAGAAAATCAGACACTTCTTTTGGAAAGTCAACGCTGGACAAGTTTTTAAACCATTTTTCATTGTTCAAAAATAAGTGGTTGGAAAATAAGTTATTAGTTAGATGTTCAAACTTTTTTATGTTAGTTGCCTTGACTTGGTTGAAAACATTAGAAAAACTATTCTTTAATCTTTGTTCATATTCAATTAACATGTTGTTAGGAAGAAATTGTTGTAACTCACACTTAATTTTATTAATATCAGTTTTCGCATTTGAAATACTAATACAAATTATTTTTATTTCTAAATTCAACGTTTTTTTTAAGGATCTCATTAATGAATTTATCTACTTTATTTATCTTTATTTATCTACTATAATACGTATAATAAGCTTCGAAAATTAAAAACACTGTTACGAACGTGCTCAGGTGTAACATTAGATGTTCTACAACGTAATAAAAAAATTCTTCCGTTGATCAATTTTGCTATCCTTGTGTTTAAATTCGCCCATTGTTTCATTCAAGTTGTAATGTTTGTTCCATATATTTGGCTGATCTCTTGATAAATACCCATCATGAAATATTTAACGTGATTATTTCGACCAAAAAACAATTTATCAGTATGTTGGAAATATCGGGTATGTGGTCTATATTAAAATAAAAATCTTTGTTTTTTCTAAAACTCAATATTTCGCTCTTTATTTAAAAGCTTCATCAGGAGTAACTGTAAAAAACAAATATTTCAAAAAACTGACGTACACTTCGATTTACAATACTTACAGACTTAAAAGATTTCACACATAAATAAATTTGATATTAAAATTAACATTTTTTGATAATGTATAAGTTTGTTAAAATGTAAATATATAAGAGCACGTTCATTTACAGTAAGTAAATGAGATGGAAACAACTAAAAGTTATTTTAAATGCAAAAACTAACAATGTAAGAAAACATTAGAGGAATATTATTTCTTTAATTAATCGTTAAGGCTAGTTAGTATGATTAATCATTAAGGTGAGTGAGTTTTAAAGTTTGTTTATTTTTGTTGATGTGGTACATCTCCAAAAATAACCTACTTTTGTAATTGTCAGTCTGTGCCAGAATACGAGCATTGTTATAGTCCAACAGATGACCGGTGTTTTTATAATGCTCGACTACTGCACAACTATTTTTTCCCAAGCGGCAATCACTTTTGTGCTGTATGATACGTTGTTTTAGCCACTGCGATGTATGGCCAATGTAGCTTTTTTCACATCCTAGACACGGTATTTCATATACCACATTACTCCTATATAAGGTTGGTACTGGATCTTTAATTTTGGAAAAAAGTTGTTTGCTATTTATGGTATTGTATTTAGCTATATTAATATTGGAAACATCTTTAAATATGGATATGACTGAATGAGTTGGACCATTGATAAAGGGAAGTTTTTTATATTTGATTGACACATTGTTGGAATCAAGGACAGGACTATCATAGAAATTACTGCTGTAAATGAGATTTTTTGAAAATATGTTTAGGATAGCTGTTGTTTCGAATAATTTTGTATAATATACGGTATATTTACATATTTTGTATAATATAGGTATATATATATATATATATATATATATATATATATTTATATATATATATATATATATATATATATATATATATTTATATATATATATATTATATATATATATATATATATATATATATATATATATATATATATTGTTATGCTATTTAAATTGTATTCTATTGCTTATTTAGAAAAGATCCTGTCTATATTTATTAAATGATCTAATCTCCAATTAATCACAATAAATCAGCATTAATTAATTACAATCTCAGGATATTTAACTTGTACTATTTACCTTTGATCGTGGATTCAAAATATTTTCCAATTGGCTTCCTAATTGGGATAGGTAATATGACCTGAATAAAATACACAGAATTTCAACTGAAGTATATGTGAGATGTCCTTTATTTTATTGAAATTTTATATAACAATCAATCCGGTAATATTTGCAATACAATACTTTAAATATATGAGAAGTTGTTTTCTATCATGGACCCAAATGTTATTTTACATTGATTTTTAATATGTGTTATAACTAAGCTCTCTTTATAATTTTTTCTTTTTTAAATGATCGCAAAATTAACTGTCTCTATAATTTATTCAATTTATTTAATTTATAAATGAAAACCACACTCCTGCTCTAATGAAAATTGACTGACCTTTCGTTATCTGCCGTTGCAATTCTATGGCCACGCCATAAAAAAAAACCTTTCTCTGCTTCTGCTCCTATTTTGGTCCAGAAGACGTACACCTTTCTCCTATCTGTCCTTGTATCTGCAACCCAACAACTCGTGTAATTCTATGCAGCCTCCTTTTGAACCAATCTCCGCGCCTGTTTATAACTTCAAATGTTTCCGGCTTCGTCTGCTATTAATATTCTTATAACCTTTTGGTTTTTCTATCTCTCTGTACCCCGTTCCTCACACTCATCAGCTTTTACACCGCAAATAAACAAACCCGGTAAATTACGTCTTCGGGACTTCAAACAAACACAAACCACAAAGCTCCTTCCTTCTTGGGCGACGAAAACTGACTAACTCCTTTCCTCTCTCCTATCTCATAGCCAAAACCACCCCTCCTTGCATTCAAAAATTGACCAATAAAAATCTTCTACCTCTGTGACGTATATCGTTATCAACCAACTCTCTCTATTAAAACGTCATTCGGGTAATTCCAGAAAACAACATTCTTTAATTATTCTAACTAAATCTATCTGCTTTACAAATATTTCTTACTAATAGCTACAAACGATACCTGTTTCTCAATTCAATGTCTTTTGTTAATAAACTTTTACCGATATAATCTTTCGGGGGGAAAAACCACCGCACATCCCGGTCTATTGTTTAAACACTTTCTATATACACTTTTATTACGGGTAAATCCATTTCACAATAACCGACTTATTTAAATTTCTTATCGATAATATTTGAAAGTCTTGTCTCTGAGGCCTAATGAACAATTCTTTGAACAACTTAAAATACATATTTTGTCTTATACAGGATGTTTGAAACTTTATATGCCCGTATCTTTATGAAATATCAATAATCTTAATTTTTATTTAAGTAATAAAATTTGTATATCGGTTTTTATTGCTAATGGACATTCAAAAATACAACAAATCCCCGCCTTTGTAATCGATAAAATTTATCAATCTATGCAACTAAATTTTCTCGAGACAAACTAAAACGCACTTCCTGTATGCTAACTGTACTTATGCTACGTATTTGTGGCCACTCGGTTTTCCTTATTTATCAGCGTTTCATAGTCTCTTAAAATTTTACGCAAATCATTTTCTTTGCCTTCTCCACATATCCATTTTGTGTCTCTCCCATCAAATTCTTCGCACATATTCGCCGTGTACTCCGTGTCTTTTTCAAACACCACTGTCTCCATTGTGTCCTCTTCATTTTCCTTTGTTTTTTTCTTCTGTTGGGCTCGTCTCTTCTTTTTAGGAATCCCAAGTTTTGCTTTCATTTCTTGTCAAATTCTTTCCATCTTCTTCTCCTGAGCTCGTCTCATCTTTTGAGGAATCCCAGGTTTTTTTTTCTTTGATCTTTTTCTGACCTTTTCCCCTCTTTCTTCCTTTTCCTTTCTTTGTCACCAGGTTCATTTCCACCGTTTGTTCTTTCTCTGATTCGTCCGTAATTTGTTTCTCTTGTTCCTTATCCTGTTCTTCTTCTTTTTCCTTTGTTATTTTCATCGTATTGGTTTTGAAGTCGATCACTACATGTTTTTCCGTTAATTCGTCAACGCCTACAATCATGTCATGTGACATATTCGGCATTATTACACATTGAAGTGCATACATATCTTTTTTCAATCGTACCATTACTCGTATACCTTCATTTATTGTTGCCAATGTCCGTTTATTTGCGCCCACTAAATTCACCCTAGGTATTTTATAAATTAGACTTGTTAAATTTACTTCTTCGATTAATTTTCTGTTGACCAGTGTTATTTCAGAGCCTGTGTCTATCATAATTTTAATTGGTTTCTCATTTATAAATCCATCCACAAATTTTAAATTAACTCCATTTCTCTTTTCATTGTTTCCTGCCAGTTTAATAAATTCCTTGGGGTGACAAAAAATTCCTGTTTGTTTCTTCGTTTTTAGTGAGCGCCTTCTTGAAAACACGCCTGTTGTTCTTCTGTGTTTTCTCGCCCGTCATCTTCTCTCTCATATTCATTTTCTTCTCTTTGCATATTATTTATTTCTCTTCTGTTCTCTTTTGGTCTATCATTCCCGTATCGGTTACCGCGAGATTCCTGTTCATTCCGTGGGTTATTGTATCTGTTTCCTTGGTATGGGCGGTTATTTCTACTCTGATTTTCCCGATCCCTGTTTTCATTCCATCTCTGGGTTCTGGGTTCATAATTCTCGCTTCCTTTCGGTCTATTTTCGTATCCCCGTCTAGGTATGAATTCTCGTCTTGGATAATCTCTTCTAAAATTTTGACCTCTATCTCTATATTCTTGGTTTTCTCTTTGTCTATAATTTTCTTGCGGTCTTCTTTCTCTTCTTTCATGCCTACGTGATTCTCTCATTTGCAAAAATTGACATAAGCTGTCAATGTCCTTGTAATTTTGGAGATTTATGTGGTCTTCCAAGGTATCTTCAAAGTGTCGCGATATCAACTCTACCAATTGTTCTGATGAATAATTATATTGCAAATGTTTTGCATTATTATAGAGTTGTAATGCGTACATCGTTTCTGATACGCCCATCCTCTCATGGTATTTTCCATTTTGTAACTCTTTATTTACTTGTAGTTGCTGGATTTTTCCCCAGAAATAATTTAAGAATCTTCTCTCAAAATCTTGCCAATTGTCAAATTCTTCTTCCTTGCTGACAAACCAAAGATTTGCCTCTTCTTTGAGATGGTTTCTGATGGTTTCCTTTGCTGTTGCAAACGGTCCTATGTATGTGACTTTTTTCTTTAGGTTATTTATAAAAGGCACTGGGTGTAGTTTCCTTATATCCCCGCCAAATCGTACTTTTACGTCTTCTGTGCTATGTACGATAACTTCCTTTCTTTCTACTCCTCTTATCTCCATCTCTGCAATTTGTTTTTCATTTTGCTTAAGTTTCCTTTCCATTTCTTTCCTGTCTTCTAGTAACGCCATTTCAAATTTTTCTTCTAACTGTTCCAGTTCCTTTTTATGGACAGCCTTAATATCCTTCATTTTAGTTTCCATTTCTTCTCTCTGCATCTCTAGTTTCCTCTCTGTTTCGTCCCTACTTCTTTCTAAACAGACTTTTATTTCGTTTTCATATTTGTCCATACGCGTTTCCATTTTTTGTTCCATTTTTCTTTGGTTTTCTTCCAATTTGTCCAATTTTTGTTCCGTTCTTTGTTGTGATTCATCCAATTTTTGTTCCGTTCTTTGTTGTGATTCATCCATCTTCTGTGATTGGAGTTGCATCATTTGTATTAATTTTTCTATTCCCGATTCTTGTTTTTCTGTCTCCATTACTGTTGTGTCTAATACGTCTTCCTGGTCTGAATATTCTTCCTGTTCTGATTTATCTTCTTGTTTTTTGTTCTCTTTGCTCTTGTTTCTTGTGTTTGGCATTTATTCTGTTTTTATCCCCGCCAAATATAAAATTCTACTGGTCTGTTGCAACAAACGGGACTTTTCTTGTTCAAATGTAATAACTCTTGAGTACGAGTATCAAATTTCAATATCCCACAAATAAATCAAATGGTAAAATATCAAATGTCAAAATCAATCAAATAAATCAAGTATGGTAAAATTATCAAATGTAAATATCACACAAATAAATCAATTATGGTAACCTATAAATTGTCAATATCACGAATAAATCAATTATGGTAAATTGTATCTTAAAAAAATATATAAATCTTTATGTCCTCAAATTTTACATAATATTTCACTTTATCCACGGCATATAAACTTTCAAATATCTGCTCGTCTACTCCTATCCTTTCAAATTTGCCAACTAGAAATATTTTTCAAAGCTTTACACGTTGGGGGCCATTTTTTGTTATGCTATTTAAATTGTATTCTATTGCTTATTTAGAAAAGATCCTGTCTATATTTATTAAATGATCTAATCTCCAATTAATCACAATAAATCAGCATTAATTAATTACAATCTCAGGATATTTAACTTGTACTATTTACCTTTGATCGTGGATTCAAAATATTTTCCAATTGGCTTCCTAATTGGGATAGGTAATATGACCTGAATAAAATACACAGAATTTCAACTGAAGTATATGTGAGATGTCCTTTATTTTATTGAAATTTTATATAACAATCAATCCGGTAATATTTGCAATACAATACTTTAAATATATGAGAAGTTGTTTTCTATCATGGACCCAAATGTTATTTTACATTGATTTTTAATATGTGTTATAACTAAGCTCTCTTTATAATTTTTTCTTTTTTAAATGATCGCAAAATTAACTGTCTCTATAATTTATTCAATTTATTTAATTTATAAATGAAAACCACACTCCTGCTCTAATGAAAATTGACTGACCTTTCGTTATCTGCCGTTGCAATTCTATGGCCACGCCATAAAAAAAAACCTTTCTCTGCTTCTGCTCCTATTTTGGTCCAGAAGACGTACACCTTTCTCCTCTCTGTCCTTGTATCTGCAACCCAACAACTCGTGTAATTCTATGCAGCCTCCTTTTGAACCAATCTCCGCGCCTGTTTATAACTTCAAATGTTTCCGGCTTCGTCTGCTATTAATATTCTTATAACCTTTTGGTTTTTCTATCTCTCTGTACCCCGTTCCTCACACTCATCAGCTTTTACACCGCAAATAAACAAACCCGGTAAATTACGTCTTCGGGACTTCAAACAAACACAAACCACAAAGCTCCTTCCTTCTTGGGCGACGAAAACTGACTAACTCCTTTCCTCTCTCCTATCTCATAGCCAAAACCACCCCTCCTTGCATTCAAAAATTGACCAATAAAAATCTTCTACCTCTGTGACGTATATCGTTATCAACCAACTCTCTCTATTAAAACGTCATTCGGGTAATTCCAGAAAACAACATTCTTTAATTATTCTAACTAAATCTATCTGCTTTACAAATATTTCTTACTAATAGCTACAAACGATACCTGTTTCTCAATTCAATGTCTTTTGTTAATAAACTTTTACCGATATAATCTTTCGGGGGAAAAACCACCGCACATCCCGGTCTATTGTTTAAACACTTTCTATATACACTTTTATTACGGGTAAATCCATTTCACAATAACCGACTTATTTAAATTTCTTATCGATAATATTTGAAAGTCTTGTCTCTGAGGCCTAATGAACAATTCTTTGAACAACTTAAAATACATATTTTGTCTTATACAGGATGTTTGAAACTTTATATGCCCGTATCTTTATGAAATATCAATAATCTTAATTTTTATTTAAGTAATAAAATTTGTATATCGGTTTTTATTGCTAATGGACATTCAAAAATACAACAATATATCCGTACCTCGGAGGTAAAGGACACTATGTCCATTTTCTTACTTTTTCAGGAGAGTAGTTTTAACATTTTTTAAATTTTTAATCAGTAAATACTCAAATGTTTCTTATATTTAACCAAGATTACTATATTATTATTGTGGTGTGTATAATCGTTTTTTCTTCCATGAAGTGTTATGTACCTGAAGTTTACCGTTCATTTTATTATTATTATTTTTTTAATGTGTAGTTGGACATAGTGTTGTTTACCTCTAATACCTTTTTTACATAATGTGACATTGCATGTTAAGGTCTCTACGAAATAAACAATACAAATACACTAAACAGCCTATACTATTATTTTATTAGAGGTAAATATTATAATGTTATAGTAATTAAATTAAGAAAAGTTAAAAAAAGTAAAATTAGTTAAAAGTATAGACGACAAGTTTCAAAATTGTTAAAGAGACTCCATATCATCTTCATCTTCTTGTGGGTAATCGTTTGTGGCTACATCGCTATGTGTTAAATTTTGATAAAGTGCATGACAAACTGACGGAAAAACGCAGTAAGGTAATGAAGTCATTAAACTTTTGTTTTCTGATTGGTAATTGGTTTACTGAGACTTGATTTAATTGAGTTGGAAAAGTTACTTGCTGTCTTCGATACCTCATGAAGTCCACTTCATACATATTTTGATTATTGAAATCGGTCTTATAAAAGAGCTTCCCAATGTGTACTTGTGGGACTTGTAGGAGTCAACACATGTTGACAGTTCATTAACATTATTTTTTCTACTTACAAAAGGATGACTAAGTGACAATTTCTTATCGAACAGCGTTTTGAAGTTTTTAAAATCTGCAAGTTCCATATTGTGCACTGTGTATTTACCTGATGTTTGCCTAACTAGCTGTTGTCAGTTCCATGATGTTAAAATGGCCAAATTGGAGAGTTTCTTTTTGTTTCTCTCGATTAAAGCATAAACACTGTCTGCTTCCATATGTGTGTGCCCTTTCAGTAAAAACTTTTGAGTGATCGTCTTTATTTGAGGGTATGTACGCAGTATCCAAAAATAGCGCATTATAACACTTATATTTTTATTTTGTCCATAGCAGTTATCGGTCCAAAGACTGATGTCCTTTACTTGACTACCTGGAATTGTATTGTCAGTCCATTTCAAAATTCACGAGGCAATTTCATTTGCACCTCGGAACCCTTTCGATTCGTCCCACATCATACATTGTACAGAAGAATCACTGCTTCTACGGAAGCTTCCTTTTGTAGAAACTAATACAATTGTTTGTTAGTGGTGAAAGCAAACATTTTTACAAATCACCAGATAGTACTTTGTGTTTTGGTGACTCTTTAGCCATTAAAAAGTCCAATTGTTGTAAGTTATACCGAGTTTTAAATTCAATTAGGTGAGTATCATGATTAGCCTGTACACTGGTTAGTTCATCTGCAGTAAGATTATTTTTCAATTGAGCTGTGAATGTACTGCATGTATCGCAAGTGTCTATTTCGGGTTTCCAAGTTTTCAAACGAAAACTTGGAAATCTTTATTAAAAATATCTGCGTCGAATTACGTTTTTACTCTGAGCTTCTTTCTCTTTCATTGCATTCATCAAAGTACAGTTGATACAACTTTTCTATCGTAAGTTCTGTGCCAAGATAATCTCTCTTACTCCTTTCCTGATAATCCTCCTGATAATTTGGGAATGGTTTAATATGTTGATGTATACTATTTATGGTTTCGGTAGGAGTTTTACTGATTAGCGTGTGTCTACCTCTTTGATCAGCTTTTATTAAACCTCCTGGCTCAATTTTTTTCAACATATTTACTACTACTAAATTAGATATACAAAGTGTGTTTGAAAAAATAACCTTGCACACCCTCAATCGCTGATTGTTCACTGTAAAATGGTAGTGTAGTGTATTATTTTTAGATTTGGTAGAATTTAGGTCTTTTTTTGTTAATTGAAGAGTAGGTTGGATGTCGACACATGAGGAGGTAAATTGCTTTTTAACATCTAAAACGTTTGTCTCAGTCCAGTACGAGTTGAATTTTTTTTTTCGTATTCTGGCAATCTTTTAGAGCATTTCATGCGACACATGCAAGGAAGCTTTAACATTTTTGCAGGCATGTTTTTGCCTTTTTTACTGAGATACTCTTTCCCACCAGCTATTTTTGATTTGCGAACATTACAGACCAAATTTTGTTCATTTACTACACGTTTTTTCCCTTTTTTTTGCACTTAGTTACATTTTGTACCTTTCTTTTAACACTTTTCTTTTCTTCTAAAATAACTTCATTATGTTCATTGGAATTGCCTGCATCACTGCTTAGGAATAAATCGTCCTTAAGAAGATTTTTTGTTATTGCCACACTAGTCGTAGGAGTAATAATAGCTCTCTCTTCTACCTTTGTTTTCGCTGGTTTACTTATACGTCTCATATTATTGTCGTCTGATTCTGAGCTTAGAGGCTCATAGGTTATATCAATATCCGAGTTATCATCTCCAAACAAATTATCATCTTCGTCCACTTCCTTACCATTACCTTGGAAGTTACTGTAGTGACCAGGTGGTTCTAAAAGAAATCCAGCCTTGTAATAATAATTATAGACTAATTTTATAGGCCTATAATTGGCCAACACAAAAATAATCCTTATAACCAAAGACCGGAATTTACTGAGCAATTTCCGTTACTTCCATTAAAAAAATATAAATCTGGCAACATCTGTTTACCCTAATCTGTTGGTATCAACAACAACAATAATTTTTGGGGTACCGGTTACGCCTAACGGTAAATAAATTTTACCCAATCTCTTGTAGTATTTTGTTCATACGAGTATATATTGATAATTGCTTGGTAAATTCCTGTCTATGCCTAAAACACAATAACATAAATGGCAATGCATGTTACATAAATAACTGACAACAATCATACCAGATTATGGTCATTTAAAAAAACAGACGAAATTCTTTACTAGCAACAAGAACATACTAACTGATACTTCTATTTTAACGGTAGATAGAAAAAATGTATGTACATTTTGAAATTCTGAGCCGTATACAAAATAATATACAATACTAAATGTCTGAGGTTAGAAAAATACAAAATAAGTGTTAAAAAACAATAGCTTACCTGTAAGTGTTGTTTTATTTGGCATATTACATGACAGTAATTGTAATAATATTTTTCCACGAGAGTTCGGATCCATTTTACAATTATTAAACAACGAACTTATTGTACAACTTTTATCAACCTAGCATAATTGCGATCTAAATAAAAAGGTTTTAATGATTTTAGTTCATAACAATTTCGCCAGGTACAAGGGTACATAACACTATGTCCGGATGGTAAATGACAATACACACATTTACTAGAGGTAAACAACACCAAGTCCACATAGTGTTGTTTACCTCTGACTGGAAGTGGACTTGGTGTCTATTAAAAAGTCGGTAACTTGCCTTAAAATTGTCTCTGGACATAG
>OU898280.1:53200154-53350154 GCA_918026665.1 Diabrotica balteata
AAAGAGCAATGTTAGGTATACGACTGTCAGATAAAAAGAGGAACAACTGGGTAAGATCCAAAACGAAAGTCGAGGACATAACAACAAAAATTGCCAAACTTAAATGGAGCTTCGCGGGCTACACTGCTAGACAGAAAGACCAACGTTGGAATACTACAATACAACATTGGAGACCTTAGGAAAGTAAACGACCAAGAGGAAGACCACAGATGAGATGGTTGATGACATTAAAAGAATAGCCGGAACAAATTGGAAATATGTTGCTCAGGATAGAGACGGATGGAGAGGCCTATATCCAAACATGGACGACAGAAGGCTAGATAAGAAGAAGAAGTTCTCCAACACTCCCACTCTCTTGCACATATTGAACAGTCAAATAGTAGAAGTGGAAGCAACATCCAGTATTAGAACCACTTTTTTAGTACGGTACTATCCTTCAAAGCATATTTCGTGACTTTATTTGATTCTAGTAAGAACATAAACCAGTCCTGCCAAGTAAGATTAAATTCAATAAAAATCGATAAACAAGCAAGTACGTACACTTATTTGCGGTACACTCAGACAAGGCGAAAGCTCGGGTTCGTTCGGAAAAATTTCCCATATAATTTTTTTGCATAATCAGTTTTATGAGGTACCCCAAAATAAGGTTCAAAAGGTTGCCCACGTGAAAAGTTTTTTTTAAACAGATTGTAACTAAAAAAAACGCAAAATTACAATTTTCAAGGCTCAAAACAGGTAAAAAATATTATTTTTGAATTCAGCAAGGACCTACAATTAAGTTCAAACCTTGTTCTATCATTTCCGGACAAGCATTTTGCGCTTATTTCATTTTAAAACATTGTTTTTTAATTGGTAATGAAGCGCTTAGACAGTATGGACTATACGTGAAATCAAAGCTTAACTGTCTTTTCTATATCTTTATTTACTTGTATATTTTGAGTATAAGAAAACAGTTCACGACAGGTTCTTGCCTAGATGAATTGATATGTAGTGGAATGGAATTTTAGATTCCCCGTGCCACGTCTAGTGTCTCTATAAAGTTATTTTATTATTACTTCGTATGACGGAAAAGATTATATTTCACGTTCACGGCTTGTACTTAATCGCTCTGACGAGTTCTGCTACGACGAAATACGTATAAGCGAATAGTAAAGGCACTATACGTGAAATCATATCTAAACGGTCTTTTCTAATAGTAATTCATTTAGGTTTACGCCTCAACCTCACTCATTCAGATGTGGAAGTTAATGAATTTTACGATGAAATATCAATAGCGCAAGACGAAACACATACGCAATGTATTATAATATCTGGTGATTTTAATGTTAAAACTGGCAGCAGAACAAATGTTTGTAGAAGAAAGATCTATAAAAAAATTCAAACCGCAATAACAGCAACAAAAGAGAAATCTTTGATGATGATGAGAGATGTAACTGTTATAAACAAATTCTACACAGATCTACAAGATCTTTTGTTTAGTCAGAAAATGTGTTCTAGAAACAGCATCTGAACTAAAAGTGTTGGAGCGTTAAATATTCTTACATATTTAATTTTAATGTATGGTTTGTTACTTACATACTACTTAAAAAATAAAAGGGTATTTCC
Organism: Diabrotica balteata; assembly: GCA_918026665.1. Taxonomy (NCBI): domain Eukaryota; kingdom Metazoa; phylum Arthropoda; class Insecta; order Coleoptera; family Chrysomelidae; genus Diabrotica; species Diabrotica balteata. The sequence continues at coordinate 53,201,760 of OU898280.1, forward strand.
TCTCAATTTCATAGACACAAAGGGCTCTTTTTATTTTATTAAAAATTATTTTATTAGGAATATGAGATCTCTACAGATAAATGTTTAGTTAAAACAAATCAGATTTAACTTTTATTAACGTTTTTACCGTACAACTAGAACAATGTTGCACGCCTGTGAAAGTCTTTTATTAAGTTTCAATACTTAGACCAAGGTTAAACCTTTGATATAAAAATCAATTTATAAATGTAGGTTAAGTTTATAGATACTAACTTGTAAAGTAAACTAACTTATGTCCAGAACTTCGGAAGTTTCTATATGCGCTAAGAACTATATAGAAGTTTTTAAAGTGAAAGTTAATAAAGAAATTAAATACCTGGTACTTAGGGGGGATACAGTTAAGAGTGTGAGGATATGCGGAGAATTCTAAAATTATTGACACGAAATAAATAAAAAATATACTTAATCAACTAATAAACTTCGAAAATATGTTTTTAGTAAACAAGAGTGACTTCAAACTAATAAAATAAGGATTGTGACAACCAGTTCTTCAGCAAAGCCAAAATGACAAATTAAACTACTAAAGTTACTAAACGTCTACGTAAAACATTGATAATGGTTGATAACATTGATAGTGGTTCTACAATAGAAGATTTCAAACGCATTCAATCACTTACTTCCGAATTATTATCTCGTCATAGTTTCCAAATGAGAAAGTGGAAGTCAAACGCACCTATTTTAAACTTTGACAAACAAAATAATGTTTCGTTGGAAATTGGAGCTGACGATACTATCAAAACTTAGAGCCACTTATTGTGGAGTCCAAAATCTGACACTTTTCATTTTAGTGTTCAACCTATAGACCTAAGTGTAAAGTTACAAAGAGACTTATTCTTTCCACTATATCGAAAATATTTGATCCACTAGGTTTGCTTTCACCTGTAACTATAACAGCTAAAATTATTCTCCAAGATTTGTGGAAATTAAAAATTTCCTGGGAAGAAGTCCTTCCCATGGATGTCTTTACGAAATGGGTTACATAACAGACTCAACTGGTTAAACTTAATCAGTTACGAATTCCTAGACATGTAATTTGTAGAAACTACAATTCAATTCAACTACACGGTTTTTCATATGCATCCACCACTGCATATGGTGCTTGCATTTATATCTGAAAATTTCGACAATTTCCGTTGTCATATACTTTGCTCCAAAACCAGATTAGCTCCTTTAAAACACATCCTCTCAGTACCGCGCCTAGAACTTTGTAGAGCTTACTTGCTAGCTGAGTTGGTAGACAAAGTAAAGAAACGCATGCAATTATATTTCGAAGAAATCACTTACTGGTGCGACTCCACTATTGTTCTAGGATGGATAAATACTGCTCCGAGTTTGTTAAAGACGTTTGTGGCAAATAGAGTCTCTTAAATTCAAACTTTGACCGAATCTCACACATGGCGTTACGTGAATAAACTTGGGAATCCTGCAGATCTTCTATCAAGGGGAATTTCTCCTACATCACTAATCAGTTCTGAAATGTGGTTTCATGGTCCGTCATGGCTAGCTAAACCAGAAACTCATTGGACTAATAGAACAATCAAACCTTTTTAACTCCCTGAGCTTCGACCAGTATCAGCCCTTATCGTAAGAGTTCGCATGAAATTGGACATCATCACTAAAATATCCTCATTTGTAAAACTACAACGCATTATCGCTTATATATTACGTTTTATAAATAATTGTAAATTTTCTTCTAAACGAAGAAGCTTTGACAACCTTTCTTGTGAGGAAATAGATAATGCTTTAGAATATATTATTCGACTAGTACAAAATGAAACATTTTATGACGATTTCACACATCTTAAAAAACATGGTAACGTTGACTCTAAAAGTAAACTACTTACTCTCAATCCGTTTATAGATAAGGATAACATACTCCGCGTTGGTGGAAGACTGCATAATTCTGATTTTTGTTACGATAAAAAACATCTCATTGTTCTTGATTCTAAACACCACTTTACTACTATTCTTGTACGAAATGAGCATCTTAACTTAAATCGTTGCGGTCCTCAACTTCTATTAGCTTCCATTCGTGAAAAATTTTGGCTAATTAATGGACGTCAAGTGGTTCGTAAAATCGTTCGCGATTGTATTATCTGTTGTAGGGTGGCTCCTAAATTAGAAATCTATCTTATGGGTAATTTACCCTTGTCACGTCTTGTTCCCTCTAGACCATTATACAACTGTGGACTTGATTATGCAGGACCTTTTTTGCTAAAGGATTGACACACCCGAAATTATAAAACTATCCAGGGTTACATAGCTCTTTTCATCTATTTAGCAACAAATGCCATAAATTTAGAAGTCGTGAGCAGCTTGACCACGGAAGGTTTTCTAGCAACGCTAAAATGCTTTATTTCACGACGCGGAAAATGCGCTTCCAACCTTTCGGACAATAGTAGTACCTTCGTTGGCGCAAAAAATAAACTTGTCAAATTTTTGATACCTCTAGTTCAACTATTATGAACAATTTAACTACCGAAGGTATCAACTGGCAGTTTATTCCGCCACGATCACCTCACTTTGGAGGAGTTTGGGAGGGGGGGAGTAAAATCTGTTAAATTTCACCTAAAGCGTGTTATTGGCAATAACAATTCTTTCACATGAAGAATTTTTCACTGTTTTATGTCAAATTGAAGCTACACGGGAATAAACTACAATAATTTGTAATAAATATACATTTTGAGTTAACATATAAATATTATTTAGAAATTTGATAGATAACTTGAAAAATATAGAAGGTATTCCAATTGTTTATAAGTAAAAAACATACCCCTTTTTCAAACGTTTATTTTGTAAATAATTTCGATGAAAACGCAATATGCATTTAACTTGACTCTAAAAGTAAACTACTTACTCTCAATCCGTTTATAGATAAGGATAACATACTCCGCGTTGGTGGAAGACTGCATAATTCTGATTTTTGTTACGATAAAAAACATCTCATTGTTCTTGATTCTAAACACCACTTTACTACTATTCTTGTACGAAATGAGCATCTTAACTTAAATCGTTGCGGTCCTCAACTTCTATTAGCTTCCATTCGTGAAAAATTTTGGCTAATTAATGGACGTCAAGTGGTTCGTAAAATCGTTCGCGATTGTATTATCTGTTGTAGGGTGGCTCCTAAATTAGAAATCTATCTTATGGGTAATTTACCCTTGTCACGTCTTGTCCCTCTAGACCATTATACAACTGTGGACTTGATTATGCAGGACCTTTTTTGCTAAAGGATTGACACACCCGAAATTATAAAACTATCCAGGGTTACATAGCTCTTTTCATCTATTTAGCAACAAATGCCATAAATTTAGAAGTCGTGAGCAGCTTGACCACGGAAGGTTTTCTAGCAACGCTAAAATGCTTTATTTCACGACGCGGAAAATGCGCTTCCATCCTTTCGGACAATAGTAGTACCTTCGTTGGCGCAAAAAATAAACTTGTCAAATTTTTGATACCTCTAGTTCAACTTTATGAACAATTTAACTACCGAAGGTATCAACTGGCAGTTTATTCCGCCACGATCACCTCACTTTGGAGGAGTTTGGGAGGGGGGGAGTAAAATCTGTTAAATTTCACCTAAAGCGTGTTATTGGCAATAACAATTCTTTCACATGAAGAATTTTTCACTGTTTTATGTCAAATTGAAGCTACACGGGAATAAACTACAATAATTTGTAATAAATATACATTTTGAGTTAACATATAAATATTATTTAGAAATTTGATAGATAACTTGAAAAATATAGAAGGTATTCCAATTGTTTATAAGTAAAAAACATACCCCTTTTTCAAACGTTTATTTTGTAAATAATTTCGATGAAAACGCAATATGCATTTAACTTCTGTGATAGTTTCAGTCTTAAAGAATCCTATGAAATTTGCTTAATGTGTCTAGCATGATTAATAGAGCAAGTTCAATAGTTTAAATATTTAGCATCAGGGATAAGTAAATTAAATAACTTTTAAACTATTTGGCCGATCGGGGGAAAATTTCGCAAACATTTAAAAGGCGGTAATTCCTCGAAAATTATTATTTATTAATTTTAAATTAAATTATTTATCAATTTTAATTTAAAAAACGGGAAAATAAAGATATTCTTGATATAAAAAAAGGACATAAATATTGTGTATGTAAAATATAAGGAAAAAACTTATAGACAAAAAATCAAGTTGTGACCATAAATTATTGTTAAAAAAGGAGTACTTTTTCCTCTATTCATCATCTAGTAACCCCTACCTATGTCTTAAAAGCTTCAGATATCTGCGAAACATTTTTCGACCTTTTTTAACAACACTGGGCTAGACCGAGTTGGATTAGGTCTAGGAAATACCATCTTAGAGCGCAGTCTTAAAATATGTTGGTATACCTTGGGTTGATATCAAATTTTTGGTGTGCGTTATTACTTTATTGTCTGTTGTGTTTATGTGGATGATGTGTTTAGGACCTGCTGTTAACTCATTAGTGTTGGTATATTGTTAATGGTAAGTTTTTCGTTTAGTATCGGTGAAGAGTTTACCACACAATTTGCTTCATTGAAGATAATAACTGTGATATTCACAGGGTATTTTATAAATGCAGTTTTTTTATCTTTCGTATATTGTACATTGTTGGGTTTGGTTTTGTATAAAATAAATCTTAATGTGTTAGTTATTAATGTTGTTGTAATATTCTATTAATTTCCTATCCTTCTAAAATTTTCTGATAAGCCTGTGACGTACAGTACTGATGTTCTCTTCAAATATCTTCTCGCAAGTGGTTTAAGATCTTTTTTTATGTAAAATTTTGACGTTTACCTCTAAACGTGCAAACATGGCTAATGCTTCCAAACCCGAGGCTATGTAACTTTAACTGTGAATTTCTTTCACCACTCATTTAAAATAATATTTATAGATTACATCAATTTCTCACAATTCCATTTCAGGAGTTTTTTTTAAACGATATCCAGAAATGGAAACGATAAAATAAAACAAAAAATGTATTTTTTATTAAAAAACCAGTAGTATTAACTCTCTCGTAATATAAAATGTTCAGTCAAAAACTATAGTTTCGAACTTTTTGAGTAAAAAATGGAAGTAAAATACTAACTAAAACACAAAGTATATTGTCTGTTTCCAAAAATTTTAATATAGATCCCACAAAACCTGGTAAAATCGGAAATATTCCGTAAATTCAAACAAAAAATTATGACAGTCGACAACCCAAAACAATGTAGTTTCAAAAAAAAGCTGATATGCTTTGTTCAAGAGTTAGGTTACAAAGATTATGCGACATCAAATATGTAATTCGGGAAATCGATATAGGAATTAGAGAAACAGACAAAAAATTGTAAATGAGCACTCTGCAGTATCAGTTCTCATTTATTTCAAAGAACAAAAGTTACCGTGGAAATGAACCGACATACATGGGAAATCAAGAACGTCACCTAAAATTTTTCATGGGGTGTATATTTTATTTTTTGGTACGTCGAATTTAGATTAAGTAATGTATTTTGGATTGTGTATTTTATCGTTTAACAATTTTGTTACATACAAAAAATAAAAGGTAAAATTGATCACGAATGGCATCACAAAACATTATTAGCATGTAAATTGAGTAGGTAAACTCGGAATCTCTATACATTTTTTTTTCTCAATCTGGTCCGCATTATAAATTTCAAACTAATATAGTAATTATAAATTAGTATATAACTAAACGTACATATCTAACTTCTTACATTCTTCAAAGCTACTTATACTTCATCTAATTTAGATAACGACTTACGTCATTATCTACGTCAGAGATCGAAGTTGACATAGTTGCCAAAGTATAAAAAATCCTGACTCCGTTTTAAATCAAATTGGTAACATAATTATTGCAAAAGTATTACCAATCTCTTTACAACGACTATTTAAATTCTTACGTGACATTTTTGAAATAAAACACACTAATTTTGTTCTAAAAAGAACAAATTTTATTAAATAGGTAAAAATATGAAACAAGAGGTATTCACTTTAAAATATAAAATAATAAAGTACAAAAAGTGTAAACACCGCAACTGTCAAATAAGTGTTACCAATTTATGCCAAAATTTTACCTTCGTTCAATTACAGTTACAGTGTGTTCCGAACAAATGTTCTTGATAAAAACTCTTTATAATGGATTTATACAAATTAAATGAAACATATTATTGTGTATTTCTTTAAGTTAACATTAATAGAAATTTTTAAATATTATTTCAACGCGTATATAATAAAATATGTCTAGTGGCTGTAATGCCAGTGTACTCGGTAAAGTGATTCTAAAAAGAACACACCTAAACCCTAAATATTTCGTGTTGGTATCATATGACGTCACAGGCTATGACGCCGATGACGTGCATCGTTATATAAATTAGATGAAGTGTATATCAATTGAACGTAATTGGAAATACATACATTTGAAATAATATATTAAAAAATCAAATAATTAAGTAAACAATAAATAATAAACCAAGCAAAAAAAAATAAGAATGCTACATGATACTCCATATAACAAGATCCAGGTCAAAGACAATCAAAAATGTTGTCAAAACCTTAACAACCTATAATGCGAGCAGAAAAACTCTTGGAGCCTTAGAAAACTGAACACAGATGCAGCTGCGAAAATGTGGATCCACATGTAGATCAGAAATGATTAATAGGTTTTTTCAGAGGTCTGTATTATTGGATTGGGTATATTGGACATCGATCTAGGGTATGTACAAAAGTCTTTCAAGGCGCAGTATGGAAACGCCTAGGAAGTCCAACGACTACCTCTGAAACCTAGAAATTATCTCAACGATTCAACATTATTCATAAGCACTTATTCTAATTACATTTAATTATTAAAACATATTTTTGAAACGGCTGATTTATTATTAGATCGATATTATAGTATACTTGGAAACAAATCCAGATATACTTTTATTTTCTAGAAAAAGTATTCATCTCATGCTTGATATCCTTAATCTAGATACTATAGACGATACCGCTTAAGCAATAAATATGACAAAACAATCCATAAATCTTGTGGTATGATTTAATACAAAAGGTATTACAGTAGGTGGTACTGTAGACAAGCGGGAAGAGTCGTACTGTTTTCTGTATTTTTCAAATTGATTTATTAAATTTTACTATTTATTATTTATAATTTAAACAAATTAGATGGGTACGTTGTATTAAAATACTATTTTTAAAATTGAGTAATTTTATTATTTATATTTTAAACAAATTATATAGATATTAAAATAATTCAATAAATTATGGTGTTTGTTAGTAGCGTCATCTGCTAACTTATCTACGAATTATACGTTCTTTACTTCTGAAAGACCTGTCAAAGTCGGACTAAATATTAAATTATTAATACAATATAAATCAGTATCATTTGATAGTAAATTTAAGTAGTATATAAAATAAATCAGATGCTTAAAAATAAAATTTGAGAAGGCATTTATTAAGAACTAACGTTAAAAAACAGATGATGACTATGACCATTATACTATTATAGAAACGTCTTGACTTGAAAGTAGTTAATCGATGTTAAGACCATTATTTCGTGACGCTACTCGTAAGGCTGCGCCGTCTCGTGGAGCTTCTTCCGTGTCGCTAGCCTCAGCATTTTACTATAAAGAATAAATAATATAATGCCAGTATATAAGCTTCATTTTAATTCAAGCAAATTCTTTATTTATAACATGTAAAGAAAAACATTATTATATTTTCTGAAATGATGAAAGGAAAAACGGCTTCTTACTTTTGAAACTAGCAAATGATCTAAGAAGCCCGTTAACAAATATATATCTATACCCCAGAATAAAAGTGTACTATGTCCAAAATATCGATTTTTCAGGAGAGCGGTTTGAAATTTATCAATGTGCAGTTTTTAACTTAAGGCCTAGTATTTTTCTTCCTATGTGACACCAATATTGTTCTGAAGCTATTTCTTGTGGCATTGTAAATTATTACTATTTATAACTGGGATAAGCCAATTAGATTACATTTATTGACGTTTCAATTTCCAATGGAAATCGTTCTCAAAATACAAATAGTAAATATAAAATTTACTATTTGATTTTGAGAACGATTTGAATTGGAAATTGAAACGTCAATAAATGTATTTTTATCTTTAATGTGGCTTATTCCCAGTTATAAATAGTAATTAATGTGACCAATGTTTTTTTGGCAATCTATGATCTATCAACTAGTGAATTTGAAGCAATTAAAGCACAAAATTAAAATAGTGATTTGTCAAAAATTCATAAATTGTTTGGTTTTGGACTTAATACAATTTTGTATTAATACCAAGTCAATTACTTAAGGACTTAACATTATAAGCATAAATGTTATGTTACAATTCTAAAGTTAAGTCCAAACAAGTTATGGTTATTATTTGAACACAGCACAAAATAAAATAACATTATTTATTGATAAAAACGCTTTATAGAAAATATGAAACTAATATTGTAGCTATTCAAAATGAAAGTTACAAAATGAACACAAATTATTGGGTGCGGTTATCATCATCTTCATGTATGCTTTAGGTTGACAAAAAAATGATGGAACTGCTTTGGAACCCGTTTCAATCATATCTTATGATGCTTGTATTGTTTTTCATAGATTGGATTATCATCATCCTTTACAGTTTATATTTCCTCAGGAAATACGACTCTCCTTCCAGTTCAAATTAAATTGACTGCCTGAAATTCATTTTCTTGAAAATTAGTTTTATAGTACAGTGTTCCCTACTGTTCTGCCCTTATTTGTAAATATACTATTTTTAACATTGAGATATCCATGCCATCCACATTTTTTTTTCTAGACAAAATGGAGACGTGATGTTCCTATATAATTGCTTAAAATCTTTAAAATCGCTTGTCTCCATATTAATCACGTCGAACGGATTAGTTATTCTAGCTAATTGTTGCCAGTCCCAGGGAGACATGATTTGAAAACCAGCACTTTTCTTTTTTCGCATTCTATTAAAGAATGGCAAGCATCAACTTCTAAGTGAGTATGACCACACAATAAGAATTTATAAGTAATGACTTTCAACGTTGGAATTTCTTTTAATATATAAAAATAAGCTATAATCATAACAATATGTATGTTTGGTTGTTGGAATGTTTCGATTTTGAGATGGACAGTTATCAGACCATACAATAATGTCTTTTTGGTGAGGTTTAACATGTGATATTGCCCACCTTAGCAATCCTAATGCCATTTAATTTGCACCGCCTCCTGATTTGGACTCGCCCCACATCAAACAAGTAGTAGCATTATTAGTGGCATCATAAATTGTGTAATTATACGTCCAAAGTTTTAAAGAGTAAAAGCTTTGCGCGTTGGTTAACACTGATGTTAGGAGTAATTTTTGTAAATCGAAGCATATCATAATTGGTATACAATTTTCTTGTTTTGTGCATATTCTATCTTCTTTCTTTAAGGAGTATCTTCTTGTTGCTTCTTCCAAATGTTAATTATGTTTGGCTTGTAGAGATTCCTTTTCAATATCATTCTGTTCTTCACGTAGCTTCACTAAAAATAAATCACATTGATTCATTTTTAGTGTGTTAAAAATGTAACTATACAACCATTCTTTGGCAATCAGATTTTCATGTGTATTTGTTTCTTCACACTGTGCTTTATAAAGTCAATACATTTTTGCAATAGTAAGGTGATTTCCCAGGTATTTTCTGCTCGATCTCTCTCGCGAATGATGTATTGTTCGACAGGGAATTTCATAATATGATCACAAACTTCAGGTACCTTAACATGCTTCTTTCATGCTTCTACCTTTTATCTACAGCAATAATACCCCTGCTTGTTTTTTCACCAAAGATGTGGTCACAAAAGTTTGTCAAATATGCAGAGTGTTAACAAAAAATATTTTGCACACACATACCATGAAATTATTTTTGTAAAAATAATACTGTCGTGTGTGAGCTCTAGAATCCTTTATTGCACAAGTTCTACATCTTTTTCCAAACGTTTGTACTAATTGGATATGCGATGATATAAACTGACGATTATGGTTTATGTCTTTGGATGCATCCCAAAAAGCAGCATTTATGTTTTTATCTTTCTTGCTCAGAAATTTTTATATTCATTTTTATTCACTAATGGAATAATTCTCTATGATCTGCTACTCATTTTTAAAATAAAAATATACTGAAATCACGTTAAAACTACTCTAAAAACTTTACTATTTGAACTAACGTCAGTTTCTACAAACAGTCAAACTCAAACTATTAGTCAGACATTGTCGGTAAACATGTGCAAAGAGTTGGACAGTCAAAAACAGTTCTAACAGTTTTTCTTGGCCGCTTGTTGGAACCTAGGGACTTAACAAATTGTTGCGCATTAATGTGAGGGGAAAGTATGGACTTAATTTCAATTTAAAAATAAACTTGGACTTAATATTGTCATTACTAAAAATACCAAACTAAAGACTGTACTATTAAATTTGATATTCTTTTCTCCCAGAAGACACAAAGACTTAATACCGTTTAAAATAAGCTATCTCTGTTATTATTCGAGATTGGGATTAGATCATAGTACCATATGAAAGAGGACTTAATTTTAAGTCAATTTCATTAATTATCTCGTTTTGCTTAAAATTGGACTTAATACACTTTTATTCTGAGGTACAGATATTGAATATATGGTAGACGTTTTAGATATGTTAAAATGTCCAACGACCAACGAAATGATCTAAGCAAGTTTCAATTACCGTGATTCGATCAATAGATTGGACCCAGGTAATATTATTTAAAAAAAAAACAAGTCTTTAGTTGTGTAACCTGTCAAATTGAAAATAAAATATATAAAGTTTTATTCCTAATACATTCATACATAAAAAATTTCTTGAGTAAAGTCTTACAAAATCCATATAGCATCCTTTAAAATACTAAATATTATAATAAATTTAGTATGACTAATAGCTTAAGTTTGGAGATCTTACAAATGTAGACAACCAAGAGGAAGATAATATGGGGGTAGATGACACAAGAACAAATCGGAGTAGTCGGAACAAATTGGAAGTATGTTGCTCAGTATAGTGATCGATGGAAGAATTTGGGAGAGATATATGTACAAAAATCAATGACAGAAGGCAAAGAAGAAGAATAGTGAAATTTATTATTCCGCGTCATCATTAGTCCGCATTATCTTTACATCCATTTCATTCGGTAATTACATTTCTCCTCCTCTTTTCTATCTTGATTTATAGCAATTTTATTCCCATTCAAAGACATGTCTTGCCTAATCGTCCCCCTCCAGGAATTATTTGGTTTTTATCTCCTACTTCATCCAGGAACCTAACCTAAGCTCTCCCATTTTAAGCTAACCTATGCTTTCCCATTTTAGCAAAAATTGCCACACATAGACTTTCCCTAATAGGTTCATTCTTAACTTTATCTTATCTGTCACTCCACTCATACTCATCAATCTAAGCAGTCTCATTTCTGCCACATACATTCGCTGTTCTCAATTCTTTTTGATTTTCCAGCAATTTATCACATTGTAATTAATAATTTCTTCAAAGTACAACAATTATTCTTGTTAAAAAAAACTGTCCTTACATATTAGTATATACAAGCACGAGATCCATTAATTCCATATCCTTCCCTCTTATACTTCCAAGACCCTATCCTGATTATTCTAATCTGAAATGTCGTTCCCCCTGAGGGAGTCCTCACTGAATACTGGACATTTAACACTAGAGAATCCGAACAGACTTTCATTTTGCTTTTACTTAAGGAGATTTCATGTTTTCAGTACCATTTTGTTGTGTTGGAAAAGATCTCATAATCATGCACCCAAAAAATTGTCAGCCATTTAATGTCTGAATGCTTCTGTTACCAACAGAATTTTGGCAAAATACTAATAATGCAACTAAAGCATAGTATTACCCCATACTAGTTTCCATTTTTTTCTACCGGCCAGGATCGCTACTTTAATCGGTCTATTTTTACCGTATCCCGCCACTAGGAGGCACGTTGTTTGGGATACAAAGCACGTACACAAAATATTCTTCTTTAGGTCTGTAGCAATCCAATACTTCGCTTAATATACGCTAGATATCATCACCTATTTTGGGTTTTTAAGCCACGATATTCTTCGTCTGTCTGGACGTCCCCGTCTAAATATTTTTCCTTGAATCATTAGATGCAACAATCTGCACTCTTTTATATGTAATAAGTTGTACAAATATTTATTAATCACACTCATTAAAATAATACTTACCCGATCCACAAGTCATGGATTAAACAATGATGTAAAGACATGGAAATTGATTGGTTTGACTTATGATGCTTCCTTTTATATCTAATAATATTTTTAGGGCTCTCTTATCAGTTCTGACCTCCTCCACCCGAAAGAGTGTAGTGTACGAAAGATCTGTGTCATTTCTTTTAACTCATGCATAGGTCTTTTTCATATTCCTGTAATTTGGTCAATGTTTTTTGGGCATCTTCTTCGTGATCTTCGGCTGTCTACCTTTCATTGGATAATAAGTCTTTTCATGTTGTCTATGTCCACTCTCATAACATGTCCACAGTATTTTAATTGTTGAAAATGGACTTTGCTGGAAAGACGTTTGACTTTTAAACTCATTTAAAATTAAATTATTTACCCTGTGATCGGTCCACGGAATTCGTAAGATTCTTCTCCAACAGAAAATTTCAGTGGCGACTATCTTTCTTCTTTCCGCTTGTTGTAGGGTTCAAGATTCACTTCCATATGTCAGTATTATGAATATTTAGCAGTTAATCAATCTCGTAGTTCGTGAAATTTGAGAGCCTTTCCATATTTTGGTCATCGTGCTAGATCACATCTACGTTTTATTTCTTCCTGCAGTGACCCTGTAGAAACACCCCCACAGAGAAACCTATCGTATGATGGTCGCCAACCTTCGGTAGAAGACGGCACATAAAGAAGTGACCCTGTGTTTGTGATCAATGAACCCAGATATTTGATTTAGGAGTTCTTTGCGGTTGTTATGTCTAATATTTATTTGGTTTTCTTGAAACAGTTTTGCATAATACCACAGTACAGTTATTTTCGATAATTAATTCAATTGTTGTGGCAACCTATGACTAAAAGTAGTTTTACAAAAGTGTAAATATTCATCAAGTATCGGGTGACACTATAATTATTTATCAGTCCCTTAATCCTCGTATGAGACGCCGCTGATTACAAACGAAATTTAAAAAATGCCAACATTCTGCACACAAAGGCATGAATGTTAAAGGGCCTGCTGGCAATGGCGTGCCAAGAGTATATTTCTCAAAAATGGCCGCCCTACAGAGAGATTCCCCAGACCGAGTAATTGTATAATTTGAATTTGTTTGAATATATTATTCGCATTTTTAGAAACAAAACGACACTGAGTACCGGAAGTCGTCCATCGTGGGCTTTGGGAAAGTTACGCGGAGCAAAAAAATTGGAAATTAAATGGTTTTTTATCAGATGAGGCTTTCTTGGTACGCCGAGGGAGGCCATTAAAACGTAATATATTTTATATTAAATCTTTGTTTTATGTAGAATACCTAGAGTGTTACAATCAACAGTAGTAGAATCAGATAAAGTGACATTACAGAAAATCTATCGTTATTTAATTAAGAATATAATCCTTAATAGGAGCATTATTAACACAGCACATTAACTTTATAATTTTTTATATTTGTTCTAAGTTTTAAGAATACTAATCATTTATTGTAAGAATGAAAATGTTTGACAGTATACAAAAATAACAAAAATTAAAACTGTTACGACAGTTGAATAAGACATTTAAAATAAATTTCAACTGATGTATTGCAATAGCCCGATTTTCTTTCCAAAAATTATGGACGACGTCATCAAGCTTGCATAGCTGATGTCAAAACTAAAAAAGTAACAAATCGATAAGTTTCCAGACTTCTTTGAATTCGTAGGTTTTTGAAGTAATATATCTTAAGAGCTTTTTTCATGTGTTGTATGTTGTTTATATTTGATTAACCGATATACCGGTATAAGACTGTAAGACTAAGTTCGCTTAAACTTAACACAAAACAGACTGGGTAGCGAAGTTTCCATCCACAACACAGCACGTCCAAATGGATAGATAATAAGAACTGTCCTATGGGTATATAGGACCTACAATAATAGGTGTGAATAAGAATCAGTTGAGAAAATGACATAGGGTTTGCAGCTATGTCATTAATTACAGATTTGTTAATAAAAATATAAATATAATGTTTAAAACTGAATAAAAGAATTTTATTAATTATTAATTATATTTATAAATTTTAATATATTTTATGAGTTGAAACAGTTTGTATGTTCTATAACGGACAACCCCCGGTGGCGTAAATAGACTGCGAACTGTTTACTGTGACTACTATTTCGTAATAATCCACATTTAATACCTATTTTCTGATTTGGAAATCTCTTTCAAAGTATAAATATGCAAATTCAACTTAAACTGTTCTACTAATAACTCTTTTTGTCGCATTTTAACCCATTTGGTCCCACTGTACTCGTATGAGTAAAGCAGGACAAAAGGTCCTAGTAATGACACATCTGGTAAAAATACTCCACGTTTATCTCCGATTCTATTAGGAAGTGTTCTACTAGATTTTCATAAATTATACCCTAGGTGGCGCTCTCCTTCCTACTTTTTGCCGAAGTCGTTATAAGCTAACCTCCATATTTCTGTTGAACCAATGAAGTGTTACTTATTTTGTGATTTTGATAATATTTATAATTTTTTAAACTTTTATTGTTGTAAGGGTAAGTACTAGCAATGTTCATTTATTCAGTATAAGACTTTTTTTATTATTGTTGTTTTTACGTTACAAAATAGACCTGTATTCATCTGAGTACAGTGGGTTTATATGGGATCAAAATGATTATTTTATTTATTTTTGTTTCAGGTTCAATATTAGTATTGGAATGGATTTTCAAGAATTGTCGCCTATTAGTTCCATTGGGTTTTATTGGGAAAACGGTATAGAACCAGAACCGATGACCTAGAGAGTTCCACTCATAAATATATATCGGTGGTAGTTATTCCTCCTAAGACTGACTATCAAACTGACGATGAGGACATATATTAGGATGATCTTGTCAAAATAAAACCAAGAAATCTGACTGGACGGAAGAAATTACTGATATTAGTATGCAAAAAAACAAATCGGAGGTAAATCTCCTATAAAAATATTTGAGAAATTTTTCGACAATGAAATTATTGAATAAGTATATTACACATTAACAATGGCATTAAATTACGACAGTATTGAACCACTTTCAAAAGTGAGTCGTTGGTACCCAATGAAAAATTGATGTACCCCAACTAAAACTTTTCTCATGGGCGGTGTTGATCTCTTTGACCAATCGGTTAATAACTACCGAGTCAGTATACAAGGTAAAAAATGGTGGTGACCCATTTTTACCCACATGTTCAACTCAGCTCTTATTAACTCGTGGAAGTTACTAATATTTGCTGAAAATAAAGAAATGGATATTTTGGCT
This sequence comes from Diabrotica balteata, assembly GCA_918026665.1. Lineage (NCBI taxonomy): Eukaryota > Metazoa > Arthropoda > Insecta > Coleoptera > Chrysomelidae > Diabrotica > Diabrotica balteata. The sequence goes on from OU898280.1 coordinate 53,217,309, forward strand.
TTTCAACGAGATGTAGTACGTTATTATTTAAGAAGTTTTGGGAAATCTACTTATTCTAACAAACGACTAGCAGAATATGTACCAATTAGTCTAAAAATGGATGGAAGCGGTCATTTTCCAAAGAAAATAGACAAACAACTTTGATGTCGCTTGGGCCATCAAAGAGTACGTTGGATTTGTATAATGTGTGAAGTTACTCTGTGTATTGGATTTTTACACAATGTTTTATATTTTTGACTCCCGGTCAGCCCATTGTACTAGTATGAGTACACCTACTTTTTGCTAAAAATGCAATTTGTTTAAGTCAAATAACAATGAATTGTTACTATTTAACCCAGATCCAACAATGACATTCAAAAAAATCTTGTATTATTGAAAAAAAATGTCATGGGATCAAATGGGTTAATACAATAATTTAACTGAGAATTTTAAAACTGTCAAGGCTCTGTTTTAAGTCCAACTCTGTTTAACTTAGCAATTAATGACATCTCTAAAGAAGTTCGTCAACCGGTAAAAGCTCTACTGTACGCTGATGATCTACTTATTTACTGTAGTGGAGCAAGCATATCCAGTACATCAAATCTTATTCAAAATTCTGTAAACAACGTATATTCTTGGTCCACACACCACGGCATCAAACTTTCCAGCTCAAAATCTAAATTACTAAGATTTACCAAAAAACAAAGCGTTCCAAACCCGGAAATATATCTAAACGATGTTTCTTTACCTACAGTAAACAATCATAAAATCATGGGGATAATATTCGATCAGAAGTTAAATTGGAAAATACATTTAAAAAATCTAAAGGACAACTGTACTGGTAAACTAAACATATTGAAAACACTTGCACATCATCAATGGGGAGCTGAAGAAAATATGTTACTGAGAATCTATAGAGCTCTTATTCGCTCTAGATTAGATTATGGATGCATGCTTTACATGACCGCCTGTAAAACTTATCTTAAATCCCTAAATTCAATACAAACGACCTCCTTACGTATATGCCTAGCTTTTCGATCTAGCCCCGCCGATAGCATGTGCATTGAAGCTTTGGAACCTCCCCTTTTCATACGACGTCAGCTTTTACTCTCTTCCTATTTCACTAGAGTTTCAGCTGACCCAAAAACTCAGTATTTAAGCTCGTTAACACCAACCACGCTGCTGAAAATAGAGATAGATATATTTACCCCCTACCACAATTAGTAAATCCTTTGCTAGCAGCTATAGACCTAAATATAACTACCCCCATCAGTACTTCCAATAATCCTCCATGGACTAATAAGCTACCTGCTTTCAATACTAGTCTAAATCGACATAAAAAAAGACACTCCTAACCACCTCAGACAATTATTTCAAGAAGCAATAAATGCAAAACAGTACAATTAAGTTCCCTATACCGACGCATCTCAAGACGAAAATAATACTGGCTGTGCGGTCTGTACTGAAAACATAACCTTAGCTCTACACCGACTTCCAACCACTTGTAGTATTCACACTGCAGAATTATATGCTATCCTTAAAGCTCTTGAAATGACTTCTCATAATACAAAATCTCTACCTATATGCACTGATTCTCTTTCTTCAATTCAGTCCATTGCCAACATATACACACTAAATCCGATAATCCAAAAAATTCAACATATCTGTCATCAAAACCACAGCAGTGGAACATCAATAACCATTCTTTGGACCCCATCTCATGTGGGCATACGTGGAAATGAGTCTGCAGACATCGCAGCAAGAAAAGCAAGTTGCTTTGACCTAAGCCTAGAAAAAATTCAACTTCATCAAGATGTAGCAGCAACCATAAAACAAAACACTTGCAAAACATGGCAAAATCATTGGAATGGACAAAACTCAAAACTTCTTATAATCAATCCTACTGTGTACTCATTTAAGATGCCTACAATCACTAGGGAGGACAAACTTATAATTCGAACACTTCGAATAGGACACACACGCATCACTCACGGATATCTGATGACTTCCGAAAACCCACCTGCTTGTGAAAATTGCGATTATCAGCGCCTTACAGTAGAACACTTACTCGTCGTCGAGTGCAGTTATTATAGACTATATAGATTAGCTCATAATATAAACGGTAACCTGAAAAAGATACTTAGTTCGCCAAATATGTACAGTGCTCTAATTGACTTTTTAAAAGATTGCAGATTATATTATCGTATATAACAATATTGTAACATTGTTCGTTCAAAAAAAAAAATACTGTATTTATCTAATGTAAAAAAAATACTGTATTTATCTTATGTAATGTAATCATCTTATATGTATAATGTAATATTCCAGAAGTTTGTACCCGTGTCAATGGCCATAGATGTCAAGACACGTTAATTTCAATAAAAAAAAAAATTTAAAACTGAAAAAGCGTCAAGTAATTGTCAAAGTTTTAAACATGCTTTTTAAAGTTCCTCACAGATTTAAAAGATTTAAACAGTGCTAAGTAAATAAATTCATTCATCAACGAGTTAACAAAACGAAGCGAAGTACTTCAATCACAATGTGATAAGGAAACGAGTATCTAATTTGATTTAATATTTTAAAAGTCTAATTTAATTGTGGCATTATTAAGGTAATAGAAGAAAACTATTGAAAATAAAAAAATAAATAAAGAAATAAAAAAATGTTTCATTGAAAATCCAGATAAATTAGGTGAGATCCTTTTTTCTTCCTTTCCAATTTGGAAGAGAGTCTATTAGATACTCTAATGTATTGTGTTGCGGTCTTAGTAACCATGACTACACACATTATGAACAGCTCACCACCATCTACATCAAAACAAAACAACTCCAATTCCAACCCAAAATCATATGTCGCTGCCGCACCCTCTAGGCCTCCTCCCCCTTCTGTTTTATTTGAATATACTAAAGCAATTGGTGAAATGGTTCATCCAAAAGATATTACTTTTTCATCTCATATTATTTACATTTACCGACATCGTTGATCAACTATTAAAAAATACGCTTCTTCTTCTTTTTTTATATAGAAATAACTCTGTCTGTTTTTAAATGTGCCTCTAGTAAGTTGTCGTTCCATCGTTTTCGTGGTCTTCCTACTGATCGTCTTCCTATTGGGGAACCGTCCCCGTCTTGCCATCTTTACCACCTACCTACTTGTTGTCATTCGGCTTATATGATCATTCCATTCTACTCTTCTATTTCTTAACCACTTCTTGATGTTCTCCACCTTGCATTTACGTAGTAGATCTGTACTTCTGGCTATGTCCCATAGTGCCTTACCATCAATTTTTTGACTTTTTTCATCTCTGCTGTTTCTAACATCCTTTTGGTCCTCTCTGTGTCAGGTCTTGTTTCTGCCGCGAATGTCATTATTGGTCTGATGACTGTTTTGTAAATTCTGCCTTTCGTTTCTTTCCCGATATTTTTATTTCTCCATATTGTTTTACTCTCATTTGGTATCCTTTTTAGTTCTTACTTTTTTTATTATTTCATCCATAACCAGGTTGACCAATAGAGGACTCAGGGAATCTCCCTATTTTATCCCATTGCCAGCTTCAATAGAGTCGGTTAGTTCTTCTTCTACTTTTACTTTTATTATGTTGTTTTGGTAGATATTTTCGACCGTTTTGAATATTCCTAGAGGTATCTCTCTTGCGTACAGTGAGTAGATAACGTATTTTAATTCCACCCGGTCAAATGCCTTCTTAAGGTTCACGAAACATAGATATGCCGGTTTGTTGTACTTTAATGATTTCTCTTGCACTTGCCTCATTATAAATATAGCGTTGATGCATGATCTTCCCGACCTAAAACTTTGTTGATCTTCTGCTAGTGTTATAATTTCATTCAGTTTATTTTTTATCACTTTGGTTGTTAATTTTAGTGTTATGTTTAAAAAAATAAACTGCAAGTCATAATAAATTAATTCCACCGTGGCGGTCGTCTCTATCCGCAGGTTTATTTCTCCATCCAAAAGAATCTTTATATCAAATGTATGTCCTTACATCCCGCATTCACTAATCGAACAGTCCCTAAAAAACATTGGCCTACAGCTAGCAGCGCCTGTACTTAAGTATCATCCATCACTCTTACCACCTTCCTACATTGAACACTAAGATTACCTTTATAAGGATTCCGTCTCACATTGTTATACCTGACAACGAACTCGCAGATCAGCATGCTAAAACAGCTTTAACAGATGCATTAACAACTCGTATTAAAATTTGCAAAGATTTAAAAACAGAAGTAAGTATGCAGATTCACCAGGAGATTATGGCAAACCCACTAGAACTGCTTAAATACATTTTTAAGTGCAATATTCAGCCCTCATTGTATAAGCCATTATACACTGGCCCCACAGGACTATTAGACAAGACTTTACAGTGTCAACTAACAGTGAAGCACATTCTTACCGCATGTCATCAATACAGTGAAATAAGACGACAGCTAAATCTCAAACCACAGCTAGGCGACATTCTCAGTGATCTCAACCAGATAAAGTTCTTCAGTTTTATAGAAAAATATTATTATATCATAAACTCTAAAATATTTTTATATGCACTTACACCCGGTTTCATAATACCTACAGCTCTTTTCATTATTAAAAGTGAACTTAAGTGTTTAAATTAGTAGGTTAGTAATAATGGTGTCTCTAATATAGAGATATTATTGGAATATATGTCCATGGTTTCTATCAATTTTGCTTTGTTTTTGTCGACATAACATTATTTTTTATTGTGTGTTAATTTGTGTATGAAGTTATTGATTGTTATTAATTATGTCTGTATCCAACGGAACTTGTTTTTTAAAATTCACAAACAGGGGAACTTTTACTTACTGAGGAAGTAACTGAGAAAAACTGAAAGTATTAAATGATCGATAAAAGGAAAAAGGATAAAGAATAGAGAGAAAAGACCAATACATTAAGGAACAAGAATTAAAAATAAAAATATTAAAAATTGAATAATAATTAAAACAAAAATATGATCACGAAAATTTATAATAAATACAGTGTATAAAAAATGTTGCGTTTTAAACCTCTACTTTTTTGTAAATAAAGTTGTTAGTTTTATACTAACCTGTTGATATTAGCAGTTTACTGTAAAAAAGAGAAACAGCTATATAATCCAAAGATTTGAATAGTTGATTAGATGTCTTGAATAACTTTTACCATTACGAATTCTTTCTTTTTGTTAGTCAACTAAAAGCTATTCCTTAAAAAATGGATAATGACTGTTATGTCACATAAATTGTATAACTGCGAGTGTGAAGAAAATAATGTTGTCAAAATATTAAGGTGATTAGTCGTGACAAGTTTTTTAATCTGCATAATTTATTCATATTCCTACGATATTTTAATTGGCACCAAAAATATGATCAAAGATCTCGTTGACCTTGAATATCATCGCGAATTGTACAGTGAAATAAAAACATTCCCACCAATTTTCCGCAATCAGTCTCAGTAGACGAATAATTGAGGTAATTTAAAGGCACAGCAACAGTTTAGCTAACTTATTATTATACCACGTTTTGTTATTATTACTTACAAAGATTCGCAGAATATGAGGAGTGTATCATTCAGAAAACGTAAAGTTTTAATTTGGGTATTTACACTGCAGTGGGAAAATGTACCTCTATCATGTACACGACTTTTATTACTGACAGTTGGCATGATAATTTCAAGTCAACGTCAAAAACGAGAAAAAAAGAAAAATAAATTTTTAAAAGTTTGATCACATAAAAAAAAGAGTAAAAATCAAACTAGATTCTTCTTTTTTATGTCGAATTATCATATATGCTAGTCACTAGATACCTCAGAAGTTTTCCGGATGTAAATTGCAGTGTTTTTAAAAGCGGGCGATTTATTTATACGTATTAATAACGACGGCACCAAATTGGATAATTCTTTTTTTCTTTTTTTTTTAGTTATTATCAGGAGAAGGTTTGTGTAAAAGATAGTTTTCAATCAATTGTACGGAAAGACATTAAAAACAGTTTTTCTGTCATTTTAAATCGCAATATAACTAATAGTTGACGCCATACTATGACTAACAAAGGAAGCTATACGTAACGAAATAAATAAAGAGTTATTGAAGGTGTATTTTATATCATCCTTCAATTAAATTACCTTTGTTTTGACATATACGCATGCACATATAGGTACTCTATCTAACTAAATTCAACGTTTTATATTCAAGATATAAAAGAAAGAAGAAGAAGTAAGTTTTAAGGTTATGTCAATGTTCTCTAATATGTAAAAACGGTTAAACGGTTTAGGCCATAAAACGAAAGAAGAAGAAGCAAAAGGTTACACATGTTTAATTAATATTCTCAGTTTCTCAGGCTAATAATTATTGTTTAATAAACTTTTTACATATCGACAGTATAGTTATTTTATTTATCAGGTTATGGTTGCTCAGACACGGTATTACGAAATTTGAAAACTAGCCTGTCGTTCGCACCGGTGCGTGGTAAAAAGTTTAGTTTTTCACGTTCAAGTCGTGAGTGGTCCCGTGTTTATTTTTTGTTACGTTCGAGTCGTACAATTATAAAATAAACATTTAGTGAAGTGCAAAAATGGCCTCAGCTGTGAAAATTGATTCTGGGAATATTACTACATTTGATCGGTCAAATTTTCAACTATGGAAATTTAGTGTGATCATTTTGTTTAAAGCAGAGAAGCTGCTTCCAATTGTTAATGGGACAGTTAGAGAACCAGAAGACCACACTAGCAGTGACTGGAAAAAATGGGATGACAAAAATACAAAAGCACAGGTAATTTTGTTATCCACTATATGTCAAGATCAAATACAACATTTGATAAATTACGAAAATGCTTCAGAAATGTGGTCAACACTGATCACAATACACGGACAAAAGACAGAAATATCTAGAGAGTTGCTATGGCAAAAATTTTATTAATACAAAATGCATGAGAATGCAAAAGTTGCAGAGCATATATCAACAATAGAACTATTAATTAGACAGTTAAAATATGTTAAAGAAACTATTAGTAATAGTGCTGTTTGTTCCAAAGTAATTAAGAGTTTGCCTCCTAGATTTAATGCCTTTCGTACAGCCTGGGATTCTGTAGCTAGTGATCAGCAAACTTTTGAAAATTTAGCAGCAAGATTGTTTAAAGAAGAAACTTGAATGAATAATGATGACTCTGAAATATCTCGTCTTGCTTTACAAGTAGAGGCTTTACAAAGTAAACTGGAAGCCACCAGTAAAAAGAAAAGAAATATACAGGACTTAAAGAAGAATTCCACCTGTAATTATTGTAAACGCAAGGGACATTGGGTTAGAGAGTGTAGAAAGAGAATACATGATTCCAAAAATGAAGATAAAAACAAGTCATCAGAAGGTAATGTAGCAGCAAGTTCAGCTTATATATGTGATATTTCTTCCATGTACTTGTCAACCTCAAGTGTAAATAAAAGTGAGTGGATATGTGATTCAGGCGCAAGCCTACACATGACTGGTAAAAAATTGTTGGTTTCAAAATTAGAATCTTTATCTGAACCTATGTTTGTTAGAAAAGAAAACGACAAGCTGATTTCTGCAGAAGGTAAAGGTGTTATTGAATTACAGGCATTTGTCCAACGTGAGTGGTATGATCGTACTATAAATAATGTCCCATACATTCCCGAACTTAGTCACAGCTTATTTTTAGTGGGAGCTATGACAGATAAAAACTTTACCTATCATTCTCATAAAAACAAGTGTCAATTTCTAGAGCCAAATAGAAACATTTCATATGTTGGAGTACGTAGAGATAATCTGTGGGTCATGCAATTTAGAGTTGAGCCTATTTTATAATGTATTTTAGCTTGCAAATCATCAATAAAGTTATGGCACGATCGCCTAGGGCACATTAACTTCACTACAACTAAGAAAACAGCTAATTTGGTTGACAATATGAGAGTTGACGACAAAAAAGAATTTTTCTGTGAGACATGCCAGTATGGGAAGCAGTCAAGAAAGACCCATAAAAGTCTTACAAGAAGCCGATCAGACAAACCAGGTGAAATGATTCACACAGGATGTATGATTCAAGAATGGTATATTACATGAATGTTCAGCTCCTTATAAACCTCAACAAAATGGCCGCAGTGAGAGGCAGTTACGGACAATTGTTGAAAGTGCAAGAACTATGCTTATCAACAAAAATGTGCCACAAGAATTGTGGACTGAAGCTGTTAATAAAGTTGTATATGTTCTTAATCGAACAGCTTTAAGTCAAGTACAAAACATGACTCCATATGAAAAGTGGATTGGGAGAAAACCAATCTAAAGCACATCAAAGTTTTTGGCAGTATAGCTTACATGTTGATACTATTACAGTTTCGTAAGAAGTTTGACTTAAAATCAAGAAAATTATTGTTTGTTGGATATTATGGATATTCATCAAATAATAGACTTTGGGATTATCAGAAGAGAAGAATTGAAGGGAGTTGCAATGTAAATTTTAATGAAGATGAAACAATTAAAAATAAGAAGGAAATCTTTAGATTAAAATTTGAACTCTTAGATAATAATGAAGAAAGAGACAATGATGATATGTATGATATTCAAGAAAGTGACAATGAAGAGAGTTTAGACATGTCCCAAGGTACTAGGTCTCAAGCAACAGATCATGATGATTAGGATTTTGGTTGTAATCTGTTCTATGATGCCAATGATGATAATGTTAATGATACACAGCTACGGAACAGAAATACACTGTCTAAGCCGGACGTTTATGGTGTAGCATACTACTATGTCATAGTTGAAGCCATAAGTTATGAAAGTGCAATAAGGTGTGATGACTCTAGCAAGTGGCAACAAACAATGCAGGGGGAAATAGATGCCCTTAAGTTTAATAAGACATGGAACTTGGTGAAATTGCCCAATGGTGCAAAAGTTATAGACAATAAGTGGGTTTATCGTGTTAAGACTGACTCAGACTTATAAAGCACGCCTGGTTGCACGCGGTTTTATGCAAGAACGTGGAATAGACTATGAAGATACTTTCGCGCCGGTTGTGCGGTACGACTCAGTGCGGATTTTTTTATCGTTAGCAGTGGAAAAGGACCTTACACTTGCTAATTTTGATGTACAGACTGCGTTCCTATATGGTGACCTACCAGAGTGTGTGTACATGAAGCAGCCAACTGGTTTTGAAAGTAAGACGTCACCCAACTTAGTGTAGAAATTGAATAAAAGCTTATATGGACTTAATCAATCACCACGATGCTGGAACCAGAAGTTTGTATCCTTTCTTAATAAATTTGACTTTAGAGAATTAAAAAGTGATCAATGTGTTTTTGTTGGTAATTTTGCAAATTCTGAAACTTATTTAGCAATTTATGTTGATGATGGACTTGTCATGTCAAAATCAGAAAGAGCTATGAATGAACTTTTAGAAACTTTAAAGCAAATATTTAAAATAACTGTAAATTTAAATAGTAAATTACATTTTGTTGGACTTGAGATTGAACAAGATCTTAGTGCAGGTACAATTGCTCTGCATGAGCATAATTATATAGAAAAACTTCTTGTTAAATTTAATATGACGAATGCTAACCCATTGAAGATTCCTGCAGAGCCTAGTGTACCTTTGTCTAAAGGAAATATTTTAAATTGTAATAAATCTTTGCCATATCGTGAGGCTGTTGGTTCACTAATCTTTCTGGCAACCACCAGTCGCCCAGATATTACATTTGCAGTTAATCAGATGAGCAGATTCTTTAATGCTTGGAGTGATGAACATTGGAAAGCAGTAAAACGAATTTTTAGATATCTAAAATATACTGCTCATTATAAAATTGTGTACAGAACTACACAAATCAAGGTAATAGGCTACACTGATGCAGACTATGCTGGCTGCCTGGATACAAGAAAATCTACTAGTGGATATGTATTTATACTAGGCAATGGTCCTATTACCTGGAAAAGCCAAAAACAAAACATAGTGGCACAGTCAACGACAGAGGCCGAATATGTGTCCTTGGCTTTTGGTGTTAGAGAAACTTTATGGCTTAGAAATTTTTTAAAAGAGATTGAAATTGATGTCTCACCTGTCAACATCTTTGTTGATAATCAATCTGTCATTAAGCTAACACAGGCACAATAATTTCATAGCAGAACAAAGCATATTGATATTAAGGTTCACTTTGTTCGAGATGAGTGGGAAAACAAGAATATCTGTGTAAGCTATGTCAATACAAGTAATCAGTTAGCGGACTTGTTTACAAAAGGATTGTCAAAGACAGTTTTTAACAATTTATTGAATAAGTTAAATTTGTCAATTTAAATTACGTATTTGTTAATTTGTATTAGGTCTTTGCTTTCATGTCTTGTATATTAAGTCTTTGTGGGAGTGTTAATATAAGCTCCCGCACTAATGTAATATTCAAGATATAAAAAAAGAAGAAGAATTAAGTTTTAAGGTATGTCAATGTTCTCTAATATGTAAAAACGGTTACACATGTTTAATTAATATTCTCAGTTTCTGAGGCTAATAATTATTGTTTAATAAACTTTTTACAAATCGACAGTATAGTTATTTTATACAAAAAGATTTAATGTCATTTGTCAAAATAAAAGATTTGTTTACCATGTTAGCTATTACTCTTTTTTAGATATGAAGTATTTTTTACTTATAAAAAGTTTTTTACGTATTAAAGAAACCTGTAATAAATGCGGCTGTCATCTTACGGCTTTACTAACTTTCTAAATTAAATTAAATTAAAATAAAATAAATTACAATAAAATAGAGTAAAATAAACAAATGTAAATAAAATTAAATAAAATAAATTAAAATAGAATAAAATAAAATACAATAGAATAAAATACAATAAAATGGAATAAAATAGAATACGATAAAATAAAATATAATAAAATCAAATCTTAAATTTGACGAATATTTAGAGACCCGCAGTATGCTAACTCAATTGTTTGGTCTGCCATTTGGATTGTCTTTTATTTTATTTCTTTTTATTTTAGTTTATTATCAAGAGTATCAATAGCTTTTGTATGTAACTTAATAATACGAGCCCCTTCCCATCAGTTGGCACACCTATGAAATTTGCAGTTTACGATAAGTCGATTACCTCTGCATGATTTTATAGTTCCTATTTATTAAAAACATTACCCTTATGGCTTTTTGATGTATTTTCAACATTAAAAAAATGTCACTAAACCCTGGCTATGGATTCACTTATGTCAACATACGTTGATTTTTTCATAATTACGTTAAATCCAGAGGTAACTATGGAAAATGATATCAAAATAATAATATTGTCAGTTAATGTCAAATGGATTTTGTAGTATTGTAAAGCTTTTGACTACGAAAAAGCTTTCTATAAAGTAAGACATGAAAAACTAATATCAATACTTATGAAAAAGCGCATTGACAGTAAAATCATAAATATAGTGCAAAAAAATATATTGGAATCAATAATTGGAATCAAAGTGCCATAGTTCAAATTGATGGGCAACACTCAGAAGAAATGAAGATCTGTAGAGGAGTTAGACAGGGTTTATCGCCACTTTTGTTTAAGCTATATTCTGAAGAAATTTTCCAAAACACGCTCAATAATATCGAAGCGGGAGTCACCGTTAACGGAAAATTAATTAACAACTTACGATATGCAGACGACACTGTGATCATAGCAACGAGTATTCGCTCCGTGCGTGACCGTGGTAGGGGTACATTGAAACGATGCCAGCGTGCGTAGCGGCGAACTATGACAAAATTGGAATATTGGACAAAATATTTTTACGCTTTTTGATAAGTTTTATCAAAAATGTGTGCAAATACATGTTGCGTATTTAATTCTGCGAATAATAGCAAAAACAGTGAGTGTAGTTTTTATAGGTTCACAAAGATTACAAATAAATTAGGGAAAAGAAAAAGATGAATTCGTGCTATTAATATGAAAAACTAAATATCACATAATTTTATTTTTATGCAATTGAAATAGGAAAAATTTAAATAATTTACCTTGAATGATATTTCATAAGGCTTCAATCTAACTGCAGATGACTTTAGCTTTTATATCATAACTTTTACTATTATTGTTTTTAATTATAAATATGCTCTTTTGCGTGAAAAACTTGATTTGCCAGTACTAGATTTTTCCTTTCTTTTCCGTTTGGAGTTGAAAAGATATATTATGATGAATTTTGAGAAACTCAGTTTTTAATACTACATTTGTTTTGTACATAAACTGAAAAAAATATAGTTAAAAAACTAATTTATTAATAATTGTCAATTTCGCATGTATTTAACAATGTCAAACATATGTCATATATTTAACCTGAAAATTGGGACTCCAAAATTGTCAGATGAAGGCGGTAGGTGTCGCATCAGTCACGCACGGAGCGAATAGAGGATCTACAAATTCTTATCGAAAGCTTGAGTATAAATAGTGTTGAGATGGAAATTACTATAAACGCTAAAAAACGAAGTACATCTTAGTGACAAAAAGACCACAAAAAATACATCACCTATTGACAATCAATGGTAACGTGATAGAACAAGTAGAAAAATATCAGTACTTGGGAACTTTGATCAATGAAACCAATGATCATACTGTAGAAATAAACATAGGCGAATAGAGATTGCCAGAACAGCATTTATACAAATGAAGCCACCCCTACGTGTAAAAATCTAAATTTGAAAATCAGACTACGTACCATTCGCTGTTATATATTTTCAATATTATTATATGAAGCTGAGATTTGGACATTAAAAAAACTGCAATTTAAAAAGAATCGAGGATTTCGAACTCTGGTTATACCGCAGAGTATTAAAAATATCATGGACTGATAGAATTACAAATAAAGAAGTACTGGAGAGGGTTGGTAAAGAAACAGAACTAATCACCACTATACAAACCAGAAAACTGGAATACCTAGGCCAAACGAGAGACGAGAGGTCCAAAATATGAAATTTTGAGACTCATAATACAGGGAAAGATTCAAGCAAGAAGATCTGTTGGCCGAAGGCAGAACTCATGGTTAAAGAATTTAGGTGATTGGTGTCAATGCAGATCGATTGATTTGTTTAGAGCAGCAAGTACTAAAATAAAAATAGCCATAATGATTGCCAACCTCCGTAGGGAGACGGCACTCTAAGAAAAAGAAAGCTTTTTGCCGTTTGTGGATTGTACAATGGGTCGAGGTAAAGTTATCGATGGGAAATTTTGTTCAATCATTATTAGATTTTTTAATTCTGAAAAATCAAATTCGGAAATCGAAAATATGTTGCAATTGTCATGCTATAGTGTAAAAAAATATAGGCAGAAGATACAAAACTACAGGTTCGATCGTAACAAAACCTAGACATGTACGAAAAAGTAAAATAACCGAAGTAGATCGAAGGGCATTAAGACATATTATAGTGAAAAATCGACGAGCAAATTATATGGAGTTAAGCATTTAATGGAGTGACGTTATTAAAAGACACGTTGTTAGATCAACATATCACCAAGAGGCCCACAAATTAGAATTTGTTACTTACAAAGTAAGTTTCACAGTTGAAAAAATTAGTACGAATTGTTTTTAATAAATTTCATTTTATTTTAGGCTAAGGAAAAGCTACTTATAATATTATAACAAAAGAAAAATAAATTAAAATGGCCAAGAGCATAAAGATTGGACTCAGTTGCAATGGGATTTAATACAATGGAGCGATGAATCCACATTTGAAGTGTGAGTTGGAGACAGTAAGAGTCGTGTCATTCGCAGGAAAAATAAAGCTTTCCATCCCAACTGTCTGAAGAGAAAAGTCAAATTTCCTTTATCTGTCATGATCTGGGTCAGCATGTCGTCTAAAAGTGTAAGAAAGTTACATTTTATTGATGGGATTGGAAACACGGATAAATATTTGAATATTTTAGAAGAATCTCTTTTACCGATTATGGAACAACGTTTAACACCAGCGGAAGATTTTGTCTTCCAACAGGACAGCGCAGGTTGTCGTACCTCAAAAAAGAATTTAAAATGGATTGAAGACCATGGTATAACACTTCTGGAATAGGTTTATAACAGTCCCGACTTGTCCCCGATACAGACTTTGTGGCGCAAAATGAAAAAAGCTTTGAGAAAACATCTTGCCAGGTCCGTCAACGAATTGAAGGAAACATCGGAAGAAATATGGGATTCGTTTACAATAGAATTTTATCAGAACTTAATAAAACCTATACCTCGAAGAATTATGGATGTCATGAAAAATAAAGGGGATGTAACGCAGTGGTAAACTTTCACATTTTTTTTGTTAATATCACATATTCTATGCGTTTTTTTAAATTTATTATTATTCTGTTTAATAAATAGTTTTTATTACGTTATAAAATATTTTCTATAATTAGGAAATTCAAAGATGTTGTTTGTTGCATTAGAACTTCTAAAAAATTTACGCTGCGCTGTTAGTTTTGTTCTCTAAAAGTTAATTTCCTTATCAATCTAAAGTTGGGCCAACTGATATGGAAAGGGGCTCGTATATATATATATATATATATATATATATATATATATATATATATATATATATATATATATATATATATATATAAGGATCACTCAGACGAGTGGTGGGTTCTTATATCGGTCTCAAGGTGGAGAAATAAAAGACAAAGTTGATAGGCTACTTTATCTATTTTGAAGACGTTTCGCTTTCGTATTCTGAAAGCATCATCAGTTCATCTAAAAAGTACAATATCAGAACCACACAATCATGGAGGAGATGTTATAAGTGTTACCTTAAAAAGACATGTAGCAGTCAATGATATTATCAGATATGTGAGTAAACTCAAGTAAATGGACATTATACGATAATATTGTATAAACAATCAATTAACTAACAACATTTAGCAACTTATTAAAAAATTAGCACAGCAACAGAACATGTGGTCTAAAGTATATGTAATATTTTATTTTAATATTAAGCAGTGAAAAAGAACTAAGAATATCATAGATTCACTTCCAACTATTTGAAAATTATTTAAAAAATTTAAAAAACGTAGTGTAAAATGAAGTTACCACTCAAAGCCTCACAAATGCCGCCGGGAAAATGGCGTTAAATGAAACAGACCGAGCTAAAACCGTGAAAAGACAGCCAACCTTGAGGTCAAAAATTTGACAGAGCAGCAAGGTTGAAATACCAACCCAAATAATTGGGCGGTGTATTGAAAAAGTTGAAATGAGTTTGGATGACAACCCGCTTGTAAGAGACCAACCAATGAAAGAAATTGGTATTAATAACAGCAATTCCTCGCATTAACCATTCTAGAACGAACAAACAGGCGAAATTCATTCAACCTCATATATAAATAATAAACGTCAACATTATGGCTGGATATTCCGCCACAGGTGATCAACGAAAAATAATTTCCACAGTCCAAGGTTCATCCACTTGGAACTGTAATTTGTAGAAGATTCTATGAATCAATTACATTATTTGTATTATAATATTTAAGCAATAAACAGTTCACACTAATCTAAGTATGAGAAATAGTGTAAGTACATGCAGTGTAAGTTGCATATGTTTGTATGAGGTAAGTGAAAATATAGAATTATTTTATTGATTATGGATTTATTTCTATTTAATATATTATATTTTTATTTATTTAGTAAACAAATGTGTTAAATTGTACACCTTACATGACACTTATACGGTAAATAGATCATTGATCCTATTTCTGCAAAATTAAAGCACGATATATTTGGCTCAAGTTACTTATGTCAATTCTCCTATTTAGAGCATTCGGGTGTTTAAGAATTGAAGACATTTCCAAAAACTGTCTTTTAACGAGATTGAATTCAGTGCCAAGAATCTTAACTTCATTAAAATCCACCTTATGTTTGGTATTGATCGCGTGTTGCGCCAGAGCACAAGTGTGTTTTGATAAATTAATGTCACTACGATGTGTAGTGAGACGACCTTTTAATGATCTCCCAGTCTGACCACTATAACATAAATCACACTCAGCACAGTGTATGTGATAGATGGTGTTAACTTGTTCCAAAGTGGACAAGGGTGTTTTAGTTTTTGAAAACAAATTTCTAACAGTCTTAGCATTTGATTGCAATTTTGACAGGTATGTTATTCTGTTTATACAGTTTAATAAGCTTCTCAGTAACTTGAGAGAAATAAGATTAAGATGAATACTGGGTGGTAGGATTCTCAAGATCAGTATCGGACAGAACAATGCTATTAATTGAATTATTTGATATAGTTCTAAGTTGGTCACCAATGGGTATGTCATCAAACGAGGATCCAAAACTTTGTGAGTAAAGGTATTTATTTATGATAGAAGAAGGATATGAATTCTTAATTAGAATATTTCTTAATAAATTAAGGGATTCCCTTCGATTAATTGGATGTGTCAATTTATTTAATCGGCAGCTTAAAGCTTTAATAAGGTTTAATTTGTATTTCATAGGATAACAGGAATGGTAATTAAGAAACCTATTAGAGGCCATCGGTTTTCTATACCAACTTGTGGTTAGAGTGTTATCTCCCATTCTAATGACACGCATGTCTAAAAAGGGAATACTATTGGTGACAGTGTCCTCAAGTTCAACAGTGAACTGTAAATTGGAATCAAACTCATTGAAAAAGGATAAGGTACCCTTCCAAGGTACCTTTCCTTGTATCAGCGAAACACCCAATTTTTCGTAAAATCTACAACCTAACACAGATTATCAGTATAAGACCCTGTCCTTACCATTGATGAATAAGTGCTCACACCAGCATCCTTTTCATCAATTAAAATTGACGTGTTTTAAGAATTTTTAAAAGTCGTCTGTTTCTGAAATAATGAATTTGTTCCATAGATTTGCATCGTACTGTATAATTTAATTTATTGTCTCGCTCCTTATGTAGATTTTATGTAAGGACTTTAAATATTTTATATGGGACATTAGCCATATAATTAATCCAAGCAATCCATTTTGAAATATTAATGATTAAGCCGGTTGGCTTAAATCAATTTTGATTAAACTTTTAAAAGTACTATTTCGGCTGTGAAATGGACACGTACGTCCATTATAAAACATGCAAAGAAAAAGTCAGTCAGACATTAATCTCTAATTCAGATCGACGTATACCGGTCGCCAAAATATTTTAGGTCCTTTCTATTTTAATGAATGAAATTGAATAAATTACCGTAATACTGATTGGAACTGTTTATTATGTATTCCATCTTTCTCAAAACTAGACCCGTACCTATCGATCCATCATTAATATACATGAAATAAAAAAGAGAAATATGAATTCATCACAAAGAAATACTGTGAAACGTCGATACTAAACCCTAAGAGAGTTGGGAATTCTAGAAAAGATAATTAGATTAGACAGAATGGCATTAATTAAGACCGACAACAGAAAAGAAATAAAAACTAGTATAACACAAAAATAATAAAATGAAATGAAATAAAAATGAAAACGAACGAAAACGAAAACGACAAAATGAAGAGAAGAAAAGAGGACACGGAAAAGAAAAAACCGAAACCACTTAAATAAAGAACTTAAATAAAATATATAAAACCTTAACAGATAGAAAGAATTCAGACCATTCTATAAAAATTCATCAACAGAAAAATAATTCAAAGCAACCACCAGCCAACGCAGAAGGAAAGAAATATTGAATATATGGGTGGAATTCTTCTCTCTCAAAAAATAATTGTTGAAGTTAAAGATGCAGTTAAAAAACTAGCCACAAACAAGTCACCCGGAATATATAATCTCCCAGCTGAACTATATAAAGAAGATGGCCACGATACCATAATGGCACTACAGCAGCTTATAAAAGAAATATGGACACAGAAATCCCTTCCCAGTGGTTGGAATATTGGAATATTTTACACCATACACAAAAAAGGAATGATCTAGCCACAGAAATACGCTTCTAAATGTAGCGTATAAAATACTTTCCTCAATACTATGTTCCCGTATGAAACCTTTCTGCAAAGCAACTTCCAGCCTGTTGGTAACTGTTCAGTGGAAAACCGGGAATCTTGAGTTCTTCCAGTTACTTGTTTTTAAATATTATTTGGACTTCCCGTGGTTTTATTAAACAACAAAAGACCGTACATGAAACTATTTAATTACTTCTATGTGACTGTTATATAAACTGTTTTTATAATATAAAAGAAAGAAAACTTAATTGTTTGTAATAACACAACTAAAATATTACAAATATAAATTAACACTACGTTGTTACATCTATGACTGGAAACCGAATGATAATGAATGAGGGTTGTTAGGTAGTTTCCCAAAAGGTAAGTACTTCTAAAAATAAATCATAACGGTAATTTCTAATCTCCCTTAGCAAGGTCGTTGCCAAACTAAGCTATGCCGTTTCAAAGACGACAGGACCGTCGTCAGATCTTTTAAAGCTTTAACATAAGCCGCCCTCTTTGAACGCCATAAGGGGGTTCAAAAATTCAAATGTACAAAGTCAGCAAGTCAATATTAAGCCGAAATTATAAAGTTTATCTAAACACAAAAAAAACTAAAGTTGATCTTCGTTCGGTAGCACACATAACTTCACAACCGGACGTTTGTATACGCCAGAGTTTGTTTTTAGCGTTACACTACGCACAATTCCATCACTGCCGGAATGGATGTCAATCACTCTACCTAAGGCCCATCTAAGAGGTTCCAGTCCATCTTCTTTAACAAGTACTAGGGAACCGATCTTGAGAAGGGAACTGCATTGTTTCTTCCACTTGACACGTTGCTGAAGAGAAGAGACGTATTCTTTGGACCATCGTGTCCAATAGCATTGCACCATTTGCTGCACCTTTTGAAATCTGCTCAATCTGTTCTCCATAACATCTAACAGATTGCGGTCAGGAACTGATGTGAGAGGTGATCCAACCAGAAAATGTGCGGGTGTGAGAGGAAGTAGGTCTGAGGGGTCATTAGACATAGGAAAAAGAGGTCTGGAATTGAGAATTGCTTCAATTTGAATCAAAACAGTGGAAAACTCCTCATAGGAGAGAACCGTATTGCTAATTACTCGTTTAAGATGGTATTTTACCGATTTTACCCCAGCTTCCCAGATACCACCAAAGTGAGGTGAACGCGGTGGAATAAATTTCCAATCGATACCCTCAGAAGAGAGTGTGTCATGTAAGGCAGAATTGTTAGCCTTGAGAAAGTTGGAAAGTTCATTGTTGGCACCTTTAAAGGTGCTCCCATTATCGGAAAGAATAGAAGCACATTTACCCCGTCGAGAAGTAAAACGTCTTAAAGCTGCTATAAAGCATTCCGTTGTCAGACTACTCACAACATCTAAGTGTATAGCCTTTGTGGCCAGACAAATAAAAAGTGCTACATAACCCTTAATAGTCTTGTAGTTTCTCGTAAGACGGTCCTTTAAAAGAAAAGGTCCCGCATAATCAAGTCCCGAGTTGGTAAAGGGTCGTGAAGGAGTAAGACGTGAAGAAGGTAGATTACCCATTAAATAAGTTTCGAGTTTTGGAGCTGCCTTGAAACATGGGATGCAGTTTCTAACAACCTTTCTAACGACATAACGCCCATTGAGAGGCCAATATTTCTCTCGCAAGGAAGATAAAAGTAGCTGTGGACAGCTGGAGCATGCTGTAATTTTATGTGTTCATGCCGTACAAGTATGTCTGTAAAATGATGTTTTTGTGGAAGTACAATGGGATGCTTTCTCTCGTATGAGATATCAGCGTTGTGAATTCTTCCACCAACTCGAATTATGTCATCTTGATCAAGAAAAGGATTCAGGGTGAGAAGTTTGCTTTTATGATCTACCTTGCCATGTTTTTTGAGATGTGTGAAATCATCAGAGAAAGACTGATTTTGCACAATGCGAATAAGACAAATTAGAGAACAGGCAATTTCGTTACATGTTAAATTGGTAAAGGTTCTTTTTGGCATGGTTAGCCTGGAATTTTTACAGAAACGTAATAAGTAGGCTACAATTCGTTGTAGTTTAGTCAAGGACGAAATTTTGTAAATAATGTCGAGATTCATGCAAATTCTTGCAGATAGATTAACAGAAGATCGAAGTTCAGGAATTTTAACCTGTTTGAAGGGTTGATGAGGCCAGAAATTTTCAGACAATGAAAGCCATGGAGGGCCATGAAACCATATATCGGAATTTTGTAGTGCCGTGGGTGAAATACCACGTGACAATAAATCTGCAGGATTTTCGTGTGTGTTTACATATCTCCAGGAATTGGAATTAGTTAAGGATTGAACCTGTGAAATTCTGTTCGCAACGAAAGGTTTTAACAAGTTGGGAGGAGTATTGATCCATGCTAGAACGATGCTGGAATCACACCAACAAACAACTTCATCAAAATTAATTTGTAGTGATTGCTTTACTTTGTCCATCAATTCTGATAAGAGTAGGGCTCCACAAAGTTCAAGTCGGGGAACTGTAAGAATATGTTTCAAAGGAGCTACCCTGAGTAAATGACAACTTATATTTCCCTGAGCATCTAACGAACGAATAAAAATACAGGCACCATATGCTGCAGTAGACGCATCGGAAAATCCATGTAATTGTATGGATGTAAAATTGGAAACGGTATTATATCGAGGGAATTGTAATTTATTAAGGTTGACTAATTGGGATTGATAATTTGACCATTTTGTATGAATATCCATGGGTACAACTTCATCCCAGGAAATTTTTAGACGCCATAAGTCTTGTAGAATGATCTTAGCGGTTATTGTAACCGCTGCTAAGAGACCAAGAGGATCAAATATCTTTGAAATTGCTGAAAGAATGTATCTCTTAGTAATCTTAGAATTGTTTGTAGTAGGTTGAACATTAAAGAAGAAAACATCTAATTTAGGATTCCAAAGCAGGCCTAATGTTTTGACAGTTTCATCGGAACCTATGTCCAAAGGAGTGTTGTCTATATCATCGATTTTTAATTCGGTTGAGTTTGATTTCCATTTACTTAAATGAAAGCCATGTTTTGAAAGTAATTCAGTGATTAAAGATTGAATATGTTTAAGTTCGTCTAAGGTGGATGCACCGGTATGGAGATCGTCCACGTAAAAATCGCGTAAAATTATAGACGAAATATCAGGAAATTTGTCAGAGTAAATGTGAGCTACTTCTTGCACACATCGCGTTGCTAAAAAGCTGGCAGAAGCAGTGCCGTAAGTTACAGTATTTAAAGTATAAGTCTCAATAGATGAATTTGGATCAGATCGCCACAATATTTTTTGTAAACAACGCTGATTTTCTTTTATAAGAATCTGTCGATACATTTTAACGATATCAGCAGTTAAAGCAAATTTGTGTTTTCGAAAACGTAAGATAATAGTGAAAAGATCGTCTTGTAGTGTAGGACCTACCATTAGTATATCGTTTAACGAAAAGCCAGTGTCAGATTTAGCAGATCCGTCAAATACGACACGGATCTTGTTGCCCTTGTAAACGCAATGATGAGGGAGAAAGAAGTCTGGATGAGATACCAAATTTGAAGAAAGTTTAGTCATATGATTCAATGATGAGTATTCACTGATAAATTGAGTATAATCTCTTTTTAAAGTTAGGTTAGAGTTTAATTTCTTTTCCAGAGAGAAAAAACGTTTGGTAGCTGAAATCTCTGAATTGCCAAGATTAAATAGAGGTAACTTTAAAGGAAGAGAGACAATGAATCTGCCTGTAGAATCAAAGGAAGTAGTTTCTTTAAAGTGTTTCTCACATTGAAGTTCTTCTTCAGAAAAGAACTTGGTTTTTGGAAATTCTTCAAGCTCCCAGAATTTCTGTAACTGATTTTCGAGATTTCTGTTTCTAGAAAAGTGACAATTTGTTTTGTTATGAGAAAGAAAAGGTATAGGACCGGATACAATCCAGCCAAGCTTAGTTTTGTGTAAAGTGGGTTGACCATGTGATAGTTTAATTTGACCAACGCATAAAAGATCCCAAAATGTGTCTGCACCAATTAAAATGTCTATAGGAGACGAAACGTTAAAGTGTGGATCGGCGAGTGTAACATTAGAAGAATGTTTAGAGATTCTCTGTTTAGTGTGACAGAAGGCAGTCTACCAGTTATTTCAGGCATTACTAAACAAGAAATTGTACGTGTAAAGTTGATTGTATTTGATTTGAAGGTAAGAGAAGTTTTAAGATGATTGTTTGATTTATGCCATAGACAGAAAAATCAATTTCAGTTGTGGGTAATTTTAAAGTGTTAAGTAAACGTTGAGTAATGAAATTACTTTCCGAACCACTATCCAATAGTGCACGAGCTTCATGCATGTTGCCTTTGGAGTCAAAGACCTTAATTAAAACAGTAGACAGTAAAATTTGCGTCGAACTAGCAAAATGGTTGTGAGTTGTTAAGGAGTTTGTAGTCTGATTGGAAGGTGTTTGAGAAGATGATGCTTCGAAATTTGGAGTATTCTGAATAGAATAATTATGAAAATGCAAAAGAGTATGATGATGTTTACCACATTTGCGACAGCCAGAAGATTTGCAGTTTTTAGTAGGATGTCCAGAACGTAAACAATTGATGCAAAGTTTTAAACGTTTTGCTTCATTTAAGCGAGAGGTTGGCTGTAATTTACTAAAATTAGGACAAGAATAAATAAGATGATTTTGTGAACATAATAAACAATTTAAAGTGTTGCTATTATTGTTCGTAGATACAAAAGATTTTGCTTTGGTGCGAAGTTTATCGTCGTGATTATTAAGAGATTCTAGAACTCTACATTTTCCTTTTAAGAATTCTGTGAGCTCACTTAATGTGGGCAAATTTGTAGCGTTGTCTTTCAATGATTGTTCCCATTCGCGGTGAGATGTGTTGTCCAATTTTGTAGTGACTAAGTAGATAATAAGAGGATCCCAACCTGTAATGTCTATTTGTAAAGATTCAAGAGATCGTAGATGCCGTTGTAAACCATCTAATAGGGCTCGCAAATCATTATGTGAATTTCTAGAAATGTTGGGTAAATTAAAGAGCTTTTTGATGTGATTATTAACCAGAAGTGGTTTATTTTCAAACCTTTCCCTTAAAAGTGACCATGCTGTGGCATATGTCGCATCAGAAATATCTAAATTGCGTATTGTGTCTGCAGCAATGCCCTTTAAGGATAGTCTCAAATAGTGAAATTTCTGAATGTTCGAAAGTTCGGAATTTGTGTGGATGATGGAGTTAAAGGTGTCTCGAAAAAATAGCCAATTGTCGTAGTCGCCTTCAAACGAAGGTAAATTAATAGTGGGTAAACGTATATTTTGTGGAGAAATGGTAACTTCACTTGTAGAAGGTGTAGATGATTGGGATATCTGACCAGCAGGAGGAGTCGAAAGTTTGGCAAGAAGTTCTCTAGCTAGGCCAGTGATAGAAAAGAATGGATTTTCAAAAGATGCTCGTTCCCTGTCATGAATAGTAGATGCATTTATAGTGTAGTTTGGGTCAGCGGCCTCAATAATTGATTGCACATTGTCAAAATCGTCATAGAGCTTCTCAACTTTCTCATGGCGCAACTGTAAATCCCTAAAGTTAATTTCAGTTGAAGGTAACTCTTTGACAGAGTTAAAATAATTCGAAAAACGAGTTAAAGTGCCCTTAATTAAAGTGCGTTTAATTTTAGCATTATCAGCAGCTTCAGCCATAGTAAAAAGTAAATTTATTAAATGTAAAATATGTAAGGTACAATGTTAAGTATTTTAACTTGTGTGTTAAATGAAAATGTAATTAAATGTAAATTTTTTGTGCTTAAAAAGATATAAAACAATAAACTTGCTGTAATAAAATAGCACAGAAAATGTTTAAACGATTGAAGTGTTAAATGTATCTTTATTTATTTATAAAGCATGCCCGAATCGCTGGAAAGCCGAATCGGTTGGTAAAGAATACCCAAAAGTTGCAAAAAAAAAGAAAATATGTCAAATCTATCAAGAAAGGATGTAAAAAAGACGATAATATGTGATAACGAGTCGCAAATGACGAACCGTATTGGTTATATAACCCAAAAGTGTGTGTGAATTATAGCAAATTGTACTAAATATATCCAAATGGGATGTAAAAATATATATGTTGAGTGATGTGGTGTAAGAATGCAAAAATTTATTTAAAAATAAATTAAATTAGTTATTTTTAAATGTAAAATAAGGAATAAAACCCTGTAATACCACAACACCGCGTGTATACCAAGTAAAATATTCAAATAAATGTATTGTGTTGTACAAAGTAGTGATTAATAACAAACAATTAAGATAGAAGTAGTTTTCCACCGAATTGAAGCAAATCAAATGTAAATCTCATGTGAACATGTAAAAAAATGAAATAGTGGTAAAAGGAAAAGCACTAACCTTTGATATTTTGTATTTCCTAGGCAGCAAGCATCCGGCTCGAAGTACCAGAAATGTTGGTAACTGTTCAGTGGAAAACCGGGAATCTTGAGTTCTTCCAGTTACTTGTTTTTAAATATTATTTGGACTTCCCGTGGTTTTATTAAAGAACAAAAGACCGTACATGAAACTATTTAATTACTTCTATGTGACTGTTATATAAACTGTTTTTATAATATAAAAGAAAGAAAACTTAATTGTTTGTAATAACACAACTAAAATATTACAAATATAAATTAACACTACGTTGTTACATCTATGACTGGAAACCGAATGATAATGAATGAGGGTTGTTAGGTAGTTTCCCAAAAGGTAAGTACTTCTAAAAATAAATCATAACGGTAATTTCTAATCTCCCTTAGCAAGGTCGTTGCCAAACTAAGCTATGCCGTTTCAAAGACGACAGGAACGTCGTCAGATCTTTTAAAGTTTTAACATAAGTTTTAAAGTTTTAACACAGCCGTAACTGAGATTCTTTGGCCAAAATATTTTTCGCGATGGCTTCACTTTTAGTTCGAGCAGACTCAAATAAATTGGAAATCAATTTGGAAGTATAATCTAATGATCTAAAACTGCATATGCCGAATGGTGTGGTACGCAAAAGTCCCTTCTTTGGCTGCAATTATTAGGTTCTCGGAACTGACACTTGCGGATTTAAAAAATAAATGTAATTTATTGCTTCTAGTCACTGCTTTAGCTGCCAATGTGTGTTTCTTCTTTCTCAAATGAGCTTTAATATTGCTTCGTCCATTATTGGAAACATCAACGTCACTTTTACATATTTCACAATAAATAATATGCGGCGATAAGACAGACTAAAAAGTTTGAAAGGGCAAAGTTTGCAGTAAATGGTTGACTTCAATTAGTACCGAATATAAACATCCTGGGTTAACCGATAATAATATAAAAGGCCCGGCTTCAGGTAACAATGACTAACCTCAGGTACAAGGTCTTAACAATAGGCCAAGTCAGATAAATTTAATAATATTTACGACCTCACTAATTGAAGTCAACCATTTTCTGCTAAACAAACTTTAAGCCTTTTGCAGTTCTGCATTAAAATTGCATTTTCGTCGAGGCGGAGACATAATTCTATGTAAATTCTAAAACGTTTTGCAAACAAACACACTTTAGAAGTACAATAATACAATACGTAACACTTCAACGGTTCAACACGATAACGATAAATGACAACACCATACTATTCGATATTCGGCAACAGTCGAAGGCGAAGGTGATTATCTGAGTGCTTGTTCAGATGCAACGTGGCACAGTGGGCCAAAATTTAAGTAAAAGTGCCAAAGGAGGACAGTGTCTAAGGTACATGTTTAAAAATATTCAAAGATAAAAATATTCCTACTTTTAGAAAAAAATAAGTACATTCGCGTGTCCTTAGAAAGGGTTTACGATCAGCGGAACCTGTGGTTTTATCTATGCATAAGTAAAAATGATTATTGAAGTTAGATATAGAAGTTATACTTTTATACGCACGGTCGGCGTTGGAAATTTGCATTGGAGTGACTCTGTGAAACCATTAAATATGTAAGGATCTCTCTCTTCCTCTCTCGAGAATAAAAATGTTGCTTTTGTATGTATATTTAATATATATATATATATATATATATATAATATATAATATATAAATATATATATATATATATATATAATATAAAATATATATATATATATAATATATATATATATATATATATTTATATATATATATTATATATAATATATATATATATATATATAATATATAAATATATATATATATATATATATACAGGGTGAGTCATGAGGAACTTTACATACTTCTACCATATATAGAGTCCCTCAGGGAGCATATCATGTGGCCACCAAAAAAATGTCAACTCCTCTTCTTTATTAATTAACAGGGTGATTTGTGTAATTGACCATTTATTTCATTTTACTGTAGTGTTTATACGGCTAATTTGATTTTTTTAATTTTTGCGTGATACAGTACACTACTATCAAGCATTCGACTGTTATTAGCTACACTAAAAAATTCCAGGACTGGCTTTGGAAAAATTAATTTAGGGATTCGTATTAAATATTACACCCTGTATATATATTTTTTTAAATGCAATAAGTGATTTTCAAACTACATAAATAGCCAATGAAAACGACATATGCGACAATGTTGTCGCACTTTTATTAAATTTTTAGTGAACGATCAAATCTTACCAAAAATAGAACAACCATAATGAAGTATCAAATTATAAGGTATTAATTTAAACAAATGTTATAAATTTCAAACATTTTAATTAAAATGAGTTCCTACAACATAATCTAATACGTAGAAAATTAACATCTTTACTGTCACTTTGTATTATCTCTACGATAGAATCAATTGTTTTTCAATTTTAAATTTTTACTCATAGATCGTATTGGGGCATTATTTTCGATAAATAATAAATTAAATTGATTAAAAAGTCAAACCTCTTGTATGTGTTAGTTTTTGTTGATTGTAAATGATTAAAATTTTATGTCAAATAATAATACATTGCATCAACTAAACTAAATAAAAATAAATCTAAAAAAGTTTAAAATGAAGGTTGGCGTTGACCGTTTGACGTTTCTTGATATTTTATACCCATTGTCATTATTGTCATTATCAATTGTTATTTATGTGTACAAGAATACATATTTCTTCTGTCATATCTACGTTAAGTACATTGTGTTAGTTTTGGTAGAGCTTTTGTTACTTTCGTTCAAAATGCCACATCAGTTTTCGACCACAGAATATGCAGACATAATATTTGTTTATGGATTCTGTAATGGGAATGGTAGGGCTGCTAGTAGAGAATATCGCAGGAGATTTCCTAATCGTCGAACTCCTAGTCATCCAACATTTGGGTCAGTTTTTAATTATTTGCGAGAAAATGGCACTTTTCCTAGTGGAACAACAGAGCGACATGTAGATGAAGCGCAGGAAGATAACATTATGAACGCCGTTACTATGAACCCTACAATAAGCACTAGACAAGTAAGTCGAGAACTCAATGTTACTCAATCAAAAGTAGGTAGAGTCTTACAAAAAAATAATCTATACCCATATCACCTTCAAATGGTTCAGCGACTACATGCTGGAGATGAGATCGATAGGTTGGAATTTTGTAGATAAATAATTCACGAAATTCACATGTGTGGGCAGAAAAAAATCCCCATGCTATTCGAGAACGTCGTTCTCAGTTAAGGTTTTCGGTTAACGTGTGGATTGGTGTCATAAATAACCAATTAGTAGGTCCTCACTTTTTTGATGGTCCTTTAACAGGGCAGGTCTATTTGAACTTTCTACAAAATATTTTGCCGAATTTGCTTGCCAACGCGAACGTTACTATCCGAGGGATGTATTTTCAGCATGATGGGGCACCCCTACACTTTTTACTGGCAGTGAGACAACATCTCAATAAAGTTTATGGCAACAGGTGGATAGGACGTGCAGGTACTATTTCGTGGCCTTCAAGATCCCCTGATTTCAATCCCGTTGATTACCATATTTGGGGACGATTGAAGCAACTAGTTTACGCAGTGAATATTAATAACCGACAACAATTAATTGATAGAATTATACATTGTTGTAATACTATTAGAAACGATCCCCAGAGTATCCGTAATTCAATACGTCAATTAACAATTCGGCAACAAAAATGTATACAGGCTGCAGGGTTCCATTTCGAAAATCTATTTTGAATTATTTTTATTTTGTTGCCAATATTGTATCTTTTCCAGTTCTAATTTATGGGTTTATCATAACTATGTACATAGTTTTAGTTTTTTTTTTTAATTGTTCTTCGTTATTGTTAGAAGTTACTGTTTTTTGTTGTGCAGTGACTCAGTTTATCATTTCAATTAAAATGTTTGAAATTTATAACATTTGTTTAAATTAATTTCCTTATAATTTGATACTTCATTATGGTTGTTCTATTTTTGGTAAGATTTGATCGTTCACTAAAAATTTAATAAAAGTGCGACAACATTGTCGCATATGTCGTTTTCATTGGCTATTTATGTAGTTTGAAAATCACTTATTGCATTTTAAAAAAAATATATACAGGGTGTAATATTTAATACGAATCCCTAAATTAATTTTTCCAAAGCCAGTCCTGGAATTTTTTAGTTTAGTTAATACCAGTCGAATGCTTGATAGTAGTGTACTGTATCATGCAAAAATTAAAAAAATCAAATGAGCCGTATAACCACTACAGTAAAATGAAATAAATGGTCAATTACACAAATCACCCTGTTAATTAATAAAGAAGAGGAGTTGACATTTTTTGTGGCCACATATGGTAGAGTCTGAGGGACTCTGCATATGGTAGAAGTATGTAAAGTTCCTCATGACTCACCCTGTATATAATATATATATATATATATATATATATATATATATATATATATATATATAATATAATATAATATGTATTAATATTATTATTTATGTGATATGTTTTGTATTATTTATTAAAGTTACTTACTTAGTTACTCCGTGTCGTTACAACCCTTCGTGGGTTTTAGCCAACTCGACAACATGCCTCCACTGGTTTCTGTCTTGAGCAACCTCCATCCACTTCTCCACGCCCACAGTGCTTAGGTCTCTTGCTATATTATCTCGCCACCGGAGACGAGGGCGTCCGCGTGGTCTCCTTCCAGTTGGGACTTCCTCCCACACCAGTCTTACTGTTCGTTCGTCAGAATATCTTCTGAGGTGCCCTGCCGATTGGAGTCTTCTGGACTTTATTTCTTTTATGATGTTGGCGTCTGGGTAAAGTGCTTCGAGCTCTTTGTTAGTTCTTATCCTATATTGTCCTGATGCTTCATCCAGCACAGGACCAAAATCTTCCTTACGATTTTTCTTTCCCAAACACATAGTCTCTCTTCGTTTACCTGTGTTATCGTCCACGTTTCGCTTTCATACATCACAACGGGTCGTATGATTGTTTTGTAGACCTGTATCTTCGTACGTCGTGTTAATTGTTTCGATTTTATAAGGTTTTGGAGGGCAAAAAGATATCTGTTGCTGGCCTAAATCCTGTTGTTTATTTCTAGTGATCCGTTATTGTCTTCAGTTATTGTTGTTCCAAGATACTTGAATTCTCTAACGCGCTTAAAGTTAAAGTCATCGATGGTGATGTTCTGACGATTCTGTCTCTTCTTTGGTTATTGTTATATTATTATAAATAGTTATAAATATTATTTATTAAACGTTTATCATTATTTTAGGCTTTTGTATTTCAAAATAATCACTGTTTGACCCAGAACTGTCAATTTTGAAATCCGTTAGTGTCATGTCTAATTGACAAATCCTTTACGTTTTTATTTTTGAAATATTTAAAAACCTGTTATTAATAATAAATATATGTAATATACGCAAGAATGCTAAATTTTAAAATAAAATGAAAATTTACAACATAATCCGAGTTGTTGGTTTTTATTTTACATTTACGAGATGTACAGGGCAGATTATCACACTTACATGAAGTGTAACTTTGTAATTTTGTCGATATTATTCTATTACCAAATTCTTGTGACGTCTAAAACAAAAGCATATAGACAGGACAGTACTATTATTATATTCGTAAAAAAATACTTTATTTGAAAAGAACTTTTTACATTGTCGAGCGCAATTCCAACTCACAATCAATTAGATTCTTAACACTTGGTTACACTTCACTTATTTCACACTCAACTTTCGAACAGCTATGTCCTTTTTAAAGAATATCTCTTGAAAATCATTCCTTTGTGTATGTAGATTTACGTAGAATTGATCGTTATCTTCTAGACGTATAGCTAACACAAACCTTCTATTAAAATCCCAAACAATTGAACCACGATTCAAATCTTCGAAAATTACTAAATCATTCTTACATTCCGAGACCAAACCGATAAAGTAGGCATTAGAAGGAATCAAAAAATATCTCGCCCAAAATTGTGATGTATTTGCATAATTACGGTTCATTTTTTATTGATTTTATTACCTGCGTATCCGATTCAGAAATGATTTCCAAATTTTAGCTGCCGTATTATAACATTTGCATGTGAAGCATCGTGCGTAAAATATCTGGACTCAGCCCATTGTTTTCATAAACAAAAAATATTATTTTCCTATAACAGAAGAAGATACTAAAAATAGTGCTGATTAAATTAAAAGATAAATTTGATATTAAAGGATTCATTTATTTTAAGACATATTCATTTTCATGGTATTCACGATTTACCTATTTGCAAAAAATTTTTTTAAAAGTCCCATCGATCCGATGTGTGCAACAAAAGTTATTCGGGGTCAAAGGTCAAAATTTGAGATTTTTTAGATTTTTTCAGAAAACGGTAAGTTTTATAAAAAAAAACCTTAAACCGAAGTTGTAGATTTTCAAATTCTCTACAAAAATAGTCCTTACGATTTTTTTTTCCAAGAGTTGCCATTCCTGAGATATCGCGATTCTAAGAGTCACATTATACATGATAATATGCACACGTTTCCACCTGTGAGGTAGTGTACTCGGCGCGTTTTTTTACCGTGTTTTCCCCTGTAGGCCTACTCCAGTAACTATTTTGCCCATTTTAGGATAATTTAAGGAAACAATACGGGTCAAGTTCTAGATATTACCTTATTATTGATATTGATTATTGATATTGCTATTGATTATTAGGTTAACAATTGTTTTGATTTCTTTAGACAGTCGTCTTCAAATTCATCTTCTTCCTCTTCCTCTTGCTGGATGTTTCAAAAATTGTTCAAATGTGAACATGTGAAGAGTCATTGGTCTCTTCATTAAAATCAGAGGAGTTTTCCTCTGTTGTACTAAACTGGACATTTGAGCAAGACTGACCTTGGCTTTAATATTGTTTGTCGAGTCACTGTAGCCATCAAATACCACTGTCACTGAAAGCCCGTAACGTCTGCGTAGATACTGAACATATTTATCAAAAATAATGTTCTTGATCCCACACAACGTGATGTATTAGGTACCCTCTATCCATAATCTAAGTAGCGTTTCTACGATCAACCTCATTATTGACTGATTCAAAGCAATCATAAATTGCTGACTTTATTGTTTAACGCATTCCAGCTGCATCGAAAAGGGATAAGAGGCTAATTCTTACTCAAACAATTTTTCAATCTCATCCTCAAAACATTCAGTAATACTAATGCATTGAAATAATAATACAGGATCTATAGTTACTTATTCTTCGTGCACTTTCACGGAGCTACTCGCAGCTAAAAGAGAGAGTACTTTTTCAGAGCGATTTAATTTTATATTATTAAATGTTTCACCTCTCATTTTAGCAATTGACGCAATCCCAACTTCACAAGCTTTATCGCAATTAATCCTATCATCACCAATAACTCCAGAAGCAATAGACATGATTTTATTAATTTTAGGAAAAGGATCATGTGATTTGGTTTACTTGCTCGCGTTCTTGTATAAGGTGAACTTACGTTGGAAGTACTAGCCTGTTCCCCCTCACGTTGTCTTTTCACTGCAGCGATTGAAGTTTTCCGAATGTATGATTTTCTGCAATCCACGTGTATTGTAACGGATTTAACGGATTGTAATGGATTTTTAAGTTCTTAAATACTCAATAAACTCATCACCTCTTGCGACACTAGCCTCGATTAAATTTGGCATTTCACGATCATCCACAACTGTTTTACGTTTCACTTAAAAGTTTATTGCAAATAAAGCAAATCTGAGACATTTTTAACACTATATAATTATACAAATCACGGTAACGGTACTAAAACTTGTAATAAGGACTTATATTCACTTGAACTGAACCTTTAGCACTAAACGAAACAGATAATATGAACAAGACCTAAGGACAATACTGTAGCCATTGCTTACTATAGACAATATGTTCTTTTTTAAACAATGGTATAGCCAAATGTTTTTCAAAGCCACGTGGATAGAGGAAATTCAGTTTGGGACTGATTATCTTTTGAAGAAATATTATCAGAATAGTAAGTATAATATATTATATAAAAGAGACACACATAGGCATTTATACTTGTCGTAAGTGCCACATATGTATATACGTGGCTTATATGTACATATATGTATAAAGTAACTTTTAAAATCGTGATATCTCAGGAGTGGTACCTCTTAGGAAAAAAATTGTAAGGACTATTTTTGTAGAGAATGTTAAGGTCTACAACTTTGGTTTTAGGATTTATTTGTTTGAAAAACTTTTTTTAAAACGTTTTCGAGAAAAATCCAAAAAATCTTAAATTTTGACTTTTGACCCGAATAACTTTTGTTGCACACATGGGATCGATGGGACTTTTAAAAATTTATATGTTATGGTATACCCTAGCTCTCCACAAACATTTGGTTCTCTGGCAATTTCTGTTATTAGCAAACTATTTTGATGTCTAAGTTGACCGGATTATTAAAAGGCTACCATACGCAGTGAACACGTGTTTCCGTTCTATACTTTATAAAAATCACTCGATCGAAATGAAATTCAGGATGTGTGATGTACGAAGTAGTCGAAAAAAATTTCTAGCGTGAGAATAAAGTTTGTAATACAAATTTTTATAAAAAGTGGTAGAGTAGGCGGTACTATATCCAACAAATTGTTGTATACATACCGGAGAACTTACGGCAATTCACCAGGCAGTAAGCAGTTCAGTGGATGTTCTGCATGAGTAATATATTCTTCTGAGCAGTAAAAACAGTGTTTCGGAAGATATTTTTTCATAACTTTTTCAAAATTATTACAGCTTAGCTGTTTAGTACTTTTTTTTATAAAATATTGTAATACTTATAATTAAGGCAATTTTTATCTGGAGATGTAATCTACAGCGATTTGTTCGTAGTTAGTACCAGTTACGCGTGTTGTGGAGGTGAACATCAGACTGCTTTATTAATTGGGCACGTTTTCTGTGAATTTCAGTTAGAACTTGAAATATGAACAGAGTAAGTAGCGGCATAATTCTGAATTTGATGAAGAAAGGTTGGAAGTGTTCTAGATAACCAACCCCTGCTAAAATTCCGATAGCTTTATTTTGCATTCTAAAAATTTGAAGCACATTTGTTGAATTGCGCCATTCGATTACACCATAGTTTAGGAGAGAGTTTAATAAAGAAAAATATGTCACTTTTAATGTTTTAAAGTTGACAACCCTTACTAGTTGGCAAATAACAAATAATAAACTTGAATAGCTTTTTCTTAAGTTGTGAGATATGAGCCAACCAGTTCAGTCGATTATCTATTGTTGTTCTCAATAGTTTACCAGTCTCTTT
Organism: Diabrotica balteata; assembly: GCA_918026665.1. Lineage (NCBI taxonomy): Eukaryota > Metazoa > Arthropoda > Insecta > Coleoptera > Chrysomelidae > Diabrotica > Diabrotica balteata. The sequence goes on from OU898280.1 coordinate 53,250,906, forward strand.
GTTATCTAGATTATTGTATAAATTACTTGCACAGCTAACCAAATTTTGCGTTTTGTCAGAGATGTGCTAGATTTAGTAGAAACTGCGAACCATCTGCGGAGATATGAATTTAAGCAAATCTTATGACCTTTAGATTCTACCGCTTGGTGTCCGCCACATAGATAAAAAGTTATAAGTTTAAGAGTGATATCTCTGATTCCATAGTAATTTAATTTGTGTAGCAAGTTAGCAAGTTTTAGTTATCCTGCCAATATAATTAAAAGTACTGCAGCCTTAAAATAAAACATATATTAGTAAATTATATAAATACATATATTAGTAGATTTAAATTATAACTAAATTCCCTATAATTGTATCAAATAACCTTAAAGAGAGAAATTTTCGTTAACAGCCAATCCAATCCTGTTTCAAAAATAGCATCAGGATTCATCATATTAAATATTAATTTCTCGTGAATTCCGCTGTTTCTGGATCGTTTCAAATTCACAGAAATGCCCTTGGCCTTAGGCACGATACGCCTTTATCCTATATACACCATGAAGTTGATTTTAAACGAAGAAAACGATTTGAAATCGGTAGCAGTTAACGTTCGGTGGAAATTCTCGGTAGATAGAATGTGTAATTTATCTAAAGGTAAATTAGTATTGTAACATGTATTATTTACTGAAAACACGATAATTATCATAGAAAAGTATAATTTGGCGTCTATTATTAGTAAGAAAGCTTTATTATAATAAAACGGTTACTACGGAAAAGAGACAGTTACAATGATGAACGAAAAATTAAAAAAAAAATTAATGAGAAAATCACAGTAGTTTGCTGTTACTATAGTTTAAAAACTTTTAATTATTATTCATCAATAAGTCTCTGTGTACTATTCCAATGATGGGATTAGTAAGTTAAGTATTATTCGTTAATCCACTTATGTTGATGTTGTCGATATTATTTCAACTCCTTCGTGGTACCTATTCTCTTTTCTTTATTTAGTCTTATACGAGCGAAATACATGGAGGAAGTGTTCCAACCACATACTCAGACAATAACCCCGATGCAGAAGATAATATACAATCGTATTTAGAATCTCCACACCAACTAGAAGCACCATTCGAGAAATTCACTGCCAAACAAGTTTTCAACAAAATCCAAACTGATCTGAATCCGAAGAAGTCCCCAGGGTTCGACTTAATCACTGCAAGAATTCTAAAAGAACTTCCCAAGAATGAAATGCAATATTTAACACAGATTTTTAACGCACTCCTAAAACTGGTTACTATCCTCTTTTGTGGAAAGTTGCACACATCATTTTAATATCCAAACCAGGCAAACCTGTAGAAGAAGTTAAGTCCTATTGACCTATCAGTATATTTTCAGTGATGTCAAATGTTTTTGAAAAACTACTACTAGACAGATTACAGCCAATCCTCGTACAACAGCAGCTAATACCCAACAACCAGTTTGCATTTAGACAACAGAACGCTACCATTGAGCAAATTCACCGAATCTGCAATTCCATAAACAAAGCCTTAGAAGAGAAGAAATACTGTTATGTAGCCTTTTTGGATATCTCGTAGGCTTTTGATAAAGTCTGGCACACTGGTCTGCTATAAAAAATAAGACCTTCCTCTCAACTAGTTTCTAATCCTCAAGTCCTATCTTTCCGACCGGCAGTTTTCTTTGTAAAAGTAAAGTATCAGTGGCCTAACTTATATTCAATTAAAGCTGGAGTACCCCAGGGTAGTGTCCTTCGACCTGTTCTCTACCTACTTTACACAGCAGATCTTCCTATAAGTCAAAACATCGTCACAGCCACATACCCAGATGACAATCAGACCAATCTCGACAAAATAAAGATTTGGTTACAAAACATGGAGAATTAAAGTTAACGAAAGCAAGGTACGTGCCCAACCGTTTCATTAAATAACCAAATACTATAACACAAGGATGATGTAAAATACTTAGGTATGCACCTGGACCGCAGATTAACGTGGAAGAAACACATATTCACGAAAATAAAACAGTTCCGTCTGAATCTCAGTAAAATGTACTGGCTAATAGGAAAAAGATCACAACTGAATGTGTACAATAAAATCCTAGTATACAATAAGTGATAAAGCCAATATGGAGCTATGGAACCCAACTGTGGGGATCTACGTCAAGATCCAATAACGACATACTGGAGAGATTCCAACCGAAGACCTTCCGCATTATCACAAATGCACCGTTGGCCATGCCCAATGAATCAATCGCGATCTTCAGGTGAAAACTGTCAAAGAAGAAATTGCCAGTTACTCCCAAAAATGTGACAGACGACTTCAAAACCACCCCAACAAGGTAGCAAAGAATCTTATGACGCACCAGGCAAACAGAAGGCTAAAGCGTCTTACTCCACGCGACCTACCAACAAGATTTTAAATTTTTAAATTTAATTTTTTTTTATTTATTAGGTATAAACATTATATTGGAGACACAAATAATTTTGTTACTAAAATTTTGATTTAATAGGTTATTCTCAAATTATGATTTATTTAAGTTGCTTATTATTTCATATCCTTTTCTACCAATAGTAATAAGAGAAAATTAAATTTTGAAAAATAATATTTGTTTTAAATTGTTTAAACAAATTACTTGGTAAAATAAACAATTCACAAATTAACGAAATGCATTTTTATAATCTAAGCCACGATGTACCCCTTATTAAAAAAAAATCATCAATTTTCGTTGATTAGATCCGGATCTATAGCGACTTTTATAAATTTGAATGAATTCAGTGTTTGAAATAGTAAAATCGCTTCTCTTTTAAACCTTTTATATTTGGCGCATCATATACGGATCATTTTTAAAAAAATCGTTTTTAATTTTTTTTTGTCCAAACCAACTTTTTTTAATATTTCCAATGGTTTTTTTAATTGCTAATTGTTTATAAACAAAGTCCGGTAAATTTCTGAAAAAAGAGCTAACTCGGGTTTTAAGGGTCGTGGGATATTATGTTTTGTTTTGGAATTCATGTAAAAATGTCAATACAACGAATACAAAAAAAAATAACTTCCTATATGTTTTGTAAGTTTAAAATCACAGTAGTTTTGCAAAACTTTTTAATTATTAAATAATTTAATTTGACAAAATAAGTCTTTTCCATCAATCTGGTGCTTTCAGAATTCATGTAGACCCAAAATCCTTAGTTCTCTTATCTATAAAGACATGCTAGCAGATCTAAAAAATAGTGTTATTTCTAGTAAATTATTATCTAGTAAAATCTCTAGAAAACAATCGAATTTTTCATAGAATATTGCGCATGGCAGTGTTCTATTTCTTCCGATGGCGCTACAATTCAAACCGCTCCTTGATTTACTATAATTTCTGTCACCCACCTTGACTCTTCCCACTAAATTCCCACTGGTTTCCCCCATTAATTTTTGCAACGTGAACTCCTTTTTATTATTATTTTTTTTACATGCCTTTTATTGTGTAGGACTCTTCTTAGTAATCGATCATCCTGTATTCTAATTATATGGCCAGCTCACCAAAGTTTCCAGCCAAGCAAAATCTGAAAAGATATTTCGTTCAACAGTTGATAAAGTTCAGGGTTGCACATTAATCTACATACCCCACTATTTGAGTAAATCATTCGATCATATAAAACTAATATTGTTCTGAAGCTATTTTCTTGTGGCATTTTAAATTAATTACTATTTAACTGGGAATAAGCCACAATTAAAGATAAAAATACGTTTATTGACGTTTCAATTTCCACTTCGGAAATCGTTCTCAAAATACTGTTTGTATTTTGAGAACGATTTCCGAAGTGGAAATTGAAACGTCAATAAACGTATTTTTATCTTTAATTGTGGCTTATTCCCAGTTAAATATTAATTCATATAAAACTATTTAAAAATATTTTTTAATTTAGAAATAAAAATGTATCCCCACTTTTGACAATAATTATATGTAAATACATAAAATTAAAACAGTGTTTAGTATTTCATGTGCATAAGACATAATTTCAAAAAAGACTCCCCGGACACCCTATAGGCACCCGCCTATAGGACAGAAAAAAATAATTCGAGGACAAAGCAACATCTCTGCAGAATTCTTTAAAACTCCGTCTTAGTCCACACACATTTACACAGTGCTCTTCAATCTGTTTAATATGTAAAAACGGTATGATTTTCTGCGTTGCCATGGGTAAAATGACTAAGCCACAGCAGAAAATTACATAAAATGTTATTTACGGTTCTGTCATATCCTGCAGATCTGTCAGTTAGCTCAAATTAAATTAACTTTTGGCTTTGTATTCGTTTTATTTGTGTTTGAAGAAATGGATTTTCTTTGGATCATCCATGGATCAGTAAGAAATCGATTTTGTTAGAAAAAATGATACACAAATATATTTTGATCGTCTGCAGATATTTCCAAGCAAACATGGAGGCTATTATAATAAGCTCTAAGGTGGACTGAAGGCTGATGTGTGAATGCTGAGAGAAACGCAACAGACTGGCGGAATATTAGCTGGGGAATACATGGAATGAAAGAGCTAAGAAACTTACCAGAGGAATCAGCTACAAAACACGTTTCTCCAGAGCCGACCGTAACATCGCCAGAAAACACCGTATGAGACTGCAAAAAAGTCTGAATCCGAAGGCAACGTAACTCTTACTCAGAAAATATACCCGGTCAAACACAGAGCAAAATGTATATTGGACGGACATGTTCTAATAGGGCTGAAGTACTGGAGAAAATAAGCAGGAATCAGCTCGGAGTAACATGGACATTCGCCAGTCAAGGGAGTTCTTCTTTTTTAGTATCCTTTTTTATTATCAAACGTTGGCGATCATATTGACAATAATAACTTTCTTTACAGAAACTCGAAACAGATTAGCGGATGTCCCTTTATTCCACTCTCGGAGATTTTGGAGTCAGGATGTTCTTCTTCAGCCTGGCCTCTTCTTGGCGGTCTTGACCTGAATAATGAGGAGTAGCAGTTATACCTTTCTGGATGTCTTATTACATGGCCGAAAAATTGTAACTTTCTAATTTTTATTGTTTTTGTTATTTCTGTGCTCTATTTCATTCGGTGTAAAACTATTTCATTTGTTATTTGATCAACTTAACTTATCCGCAATATTCGTCGGTAAATCCACATCTCAAAGTCCAGGGATACCTGCATACGATAACTCTGTTTCATACAAACTTAAACTGCAGACTCTGTAGCAGAGGAGCTAAATGTCCATGAATGCGAGTCATTAAATCAGAGGCGCCAAAAACTTTTCCGAGACTACCGAATGACTCCAAAAACATAAGGTACCCATCATCTGTATAAGCTGGTACAGAGTTCTAAGAAAGATGTACATTAAGCCAACTGGTTATAGTACGACCGGTTCACGACAGACGATTTCGATGAAAAAACTACCTATACATCTCAAAAACAATGTACAATTACAAAACATCTGCCGCGAAAACGTACACTCCCTGATGAAACTATACTATTCCGATTACAGTTAACCATTTACGTAACTAACGCAATAGATTCAAAAACTGTTTTAACCATTAACACATAGTATTAATAGTGTATTAAGCAATCAAATTTTAACACATAATTAAATTTCTAATAAACAAATAAACTGTTAAATCGATACTCTATCAATCACGTTTTTACATGATAAACCAAATTAATGGACAGCTTTCAGATATATGAAGTACTAATTTATTCAAAACATTAAAAATATATCTAATCACTCTATCATACCTGTTTAATTCTAGAATTCATATAAAGTTGACGAAAGACAACGATATTTATCAGTTAAATCATATAAAAACTAGATATTGTTTTATGTTCTCGTATGTAGACAAATTTTAAACTAAGGATTCAAAACAAGAGCTCTTTTCTTGTCGTTGTTTACGTACCAACAATGTTACATTAACTGGAAAAGAATAATGAGAGTGAATAATAAAAGTAAAATAAATGACATGTCTCTCAAAACAGAAAACTAAAACAGGTATGATGGAAGGTATTACATGTATGTATATATATATATATATATATATATATATATATATATATATATATGGATATGGATATCGACGCGGTTCAACCCGGAAGACTGGTGAGATTAATATTAATTTTTGTAATAGTATTATTCTTAGCTCTAGGTTTCATTGTACTAACCGCGGAAATTTTTCCGAACATTATATATATATATATATATATATATATATATATATATATATATATATATATATATATATATATAAGGATCACTCAGACGAGTGGTGGGTTCTTATATCGGTCTCTAGGTGGAGAAATAAAAGACAAAGTTGATAGGCTACTTTATCTATTTTGAAGACGTATGAAAATCACTAGGTTCTCGGGAAGAACCGCGTTGAGAATTTAACACTCGACGTTTCGGCTCCCATTTTGAAGCCATTATCAAGAGGGATACGGTTCGGTTCGAGTTCGGGGTCTCAATCTGCCTACTCCCCTCACTCGAAACGGACCGTATAGTGTTCTGTATTATAAATATTTGGCTTATATTTTTATTATCTTCAAAGTTTTTTCCCTCATGTTTAGCAGAACCGATACAAAAATACCCGATTATTTCTAAAGTATATTTTAATAGACCAGGCAATATTGTTGATATAAAAGTTGGGATAACGGAAGAAATTAACAAAATAGCCCCCGAGGTAATACAAAATGTTGTATGAGAATTCTAAAATCGCCTCGATTATTGTCACGAAGTGAATAATGGTGGTCAAGTTAGACATTTAATTTAATCGTAAAAATCAATTTTCTCAGTTATGATTGCACATACTCAAAAAATTCCTTTCTAACAAGGTGTCACACGACCCCCTTTGCTATTTACAATTTTCCAAAGAGGGTGCTGGAGGGGGATATTATTTTCATACTGTAAATTGTCAATTTAAGAATAAAAATCACCACCAAATACACCACAATCTTTTAATTATCAGCTTCCACCATTTTAAAATATTTTTCTTCTCAATAGCATTTATAAATCGGCAAAATATTCTTCTTTATTTATTGCTTTCTTGTTTATTCTTCTTTCTAATAATTCTATTTTTTTTTCTTCCAATCTCCAATCACCATATTAATATTATAATTTTATTTTCTTCTAATCTCCATATACATAATATAATTTTTAATCTCCAACTAATACTCTCTTAATACTATTTTTTCAATCTCCATGTAATATACTTTCCAAAATATTATAAAACTTTCATACAAAATCACTGTCTTTTGTATACTGACTTGACCAACAAATACTACTCATTGAATACTGTCCTTTATATTAATACACTAATACTGACCATACTAACTAATCTACTAACTAATAATAATCTTACTAACTGGCTAATTGTGATTTTGAGGAGATAGAGAGTATCACAAAGTAGTTATATCATTTCAATGTTCCAGAATAATCTTGAAAGAAAATATATTCGAATTGTTCTATGTCATAGATATTTGAATATTCTCGAATATTCCACTACGAAAACAGGTCAACTTCCTTCTATTGACGTCTTATTTTAATGTTCTAGAAAATTCTTAACTTTTCTATGGAAAATTTTATGGACGTTTAGGCTTGCAGAACAGAATGTAAACTTATATATAAATTAAACATCTTAAATTAATAAATAACACTATTTTAAATCCGTAATTATCATTTTTTTAAATGTCTACTTTCTGTTCAAATTCACTCTTGTTTACAAAAATCATAATAACCCAAACTCACTTCAGTGTATATTTGGTTGCCTATTTATATGGCGCACTCAAATATATGCATAATATTATAATTATTAAAATTACCAAATAAATTGCAAAATAAAAACTATTTGAACTTATTATTATGCTAATTTCTTAAGAATGCCCTCATATAAATACTTTTTATAATATTCTCTAGTATATAACTTATAAATTATTTTTTTTAATCACTATTTAAGTTCAATTTAGATTACCTTCGTTTCTCCTATATTAAGATCACGATGCATACTAGACCACTGGAATGCAGCTAACATAATTCTCATTACTAAGAAAGGTAGCAAAGAAGATATCAAAAACTATAGACCTATAAGTCTATTACCAATATTCACAAATATCATCAATAGATTAACAAATGCATTAGATGCTGCGCAACCACTAGAGCAAGCTAGCTTCGGAAGTTAATTCAGTACCCTAGATTATGTCCATTTGCTTCGAGAACTAATGTGTAGAGCTAGAGACTATGAAATACCGTTAGCATTAACCTTCATAGATTTTGAGAAGGCTTTCGATTCGACATATCCCAAGGCAGTAATAGAAGTTTTGACCAATCAAGGCATTGACAAACCGTATATAAAAACAATCCAGAATTTTTCACTACACGAGGCACAACCGACAAATAGACGCAATATCGCCAAAGCTCTGCAACTCTAGAAAATATATTCAGCATGGCGGCACCACACTTCGCTGTGCCATTCGTTATGTGCCATATTCGGTCGCATAAGACGAAGTGTGGAGGGTACATTCGTCAACTATTTGGTTTATTCGCACGCATAAGCAAATGCCCGAATAGAAAATACGCCTATCCGTCTACTTGTCGATTTTTTGACACACTTCAAAGGGCACGAAGAAGACGAGTGTACACTGAATGTGTGTCGACTGCTCAAACTTCGCTCGCACCAATGATTGTATCGCTGTTTATCTTAACCCAACTTTATTGTAATTCTCGTTATTTTTGAACCATTAATTCGACAAATTTGTGGGTTTATATACAACTATTGTCCCTATTGCACTTTAATTTATGGTGTACCTACTATGAAAATGGTAAAAGATGTTTCTGGATTTATACCCGATGCAACCTTGCAGAAGAAAAATGGAGAGAAGCTCAGTTATTTGAGATTTGCAGACGACATCGTCCTTATAGCCGATCGTATGGATGACGAAATAATTATGTTTGAAAAATTATATCACGTTTCTTGGAAGTCGGTCTAAAGATTAATATGAACAAGACGCAAATGATGACTAATCTGGTGCGAAATCGAAATATTGCTGTTGTTGGAAGGGATATTGTGCAGACTACATCGTATAAGTACGGACATGAAAATCGGTTGGGCAGAGATAACCAGACACGTGAGCTCCCACGTCGCACAGTATTAGCCTAAGCAGCGTTTGGTAAATTAAACAAGGTATTTAAATCGGATCTACCTATATGCCTTAAAATGAAAATCTTTGACCGATGTGTGTTACCTGTACTCACTTATGGAGGGGAAACATTGACATTTACAGAAAAGATGGTGATTATGATTCGCGTGACTCAGAGGGCTACGGAGAGTATGTTAAGTCTCTCTCTGAGGGACCGAATCCCAAACGAATAAAAACCTTGCATCTGGGATCCCAAAAGTAGTTAAAATAAATCAAAAACAAAGAATAACGATGACTGGAATGAAATCACATCTAACATGGAAGAAAGGGCTTGCACACTGAAGCAAGTGAAAGGAGAATTCTCTTATGTCCATATACCGAGGGTATAAAACGAAAGTGAATAATTATTAGTATCAGGTGCAGGTGCCTCTCAAGTTTTTAATCCTTCATGATTCGCCATGGCCTTTTAGTCATTTTGTATTACATAAGTATTGGTAAACTGCATTTAAGTAAAAATAAGTTGCAGCGACCGTCAATACGTCTACGTCCATTTTGGTTCTGCCAAACACGCATGACGCAAATATTTGGCATGTTTGGCCCGCCGACGAATTCGCTGATGAATAAAAAATATTTGGACTAATACAGTGAAGCCGCATAATAAATAACACATAGCAAAGTGTGGTGGCATCCAACATTATTTTATTAACTTTTCAAAATTAATCACACTTTTTTTTTAAAATTGCAGGAGTAGTAGTAATCAATGCTGCGGGCCATGTTTCCAAAACTGCAGCGTCACTGAAACCGTTACGTCCAATATAGTTATAGTAGTAAGTTTAGCATATTCCACAAATATGTTTAATGGGAATGAATTCTCAATGGTAATGAAGGAGTACAATACACATTATGTCCAAAACTGTGTATAATCTCGTCTACTATAAATATTTTTTTGGTTTTTCATTTCTTTTGGCTAATTGCAGTAATTCCGGATTAAAAGAATTCTGAGAAAATGAAATATTTTAAAACGTTAACCAGTCTGTAAGCAAGTACAACATGTCTGTTGTACTTGTTGTGAAATTTGTCCGTTACTTATTTAAACAATTTCACAAACATCTCCGTCTTATATAGATGTCGTAATATACTCAAAACATTTTTTGTCAACGTATTACAATCAAGATATTAGAAAGTTACGATATTTTGTACACATGCTAAAGCTCTGTGAACAGAATTATTTCTTGCTGTGTGGGTTCATAAATTGGAAATAATTAGTAAAATGGAGAATAGATAAATATTCTAACTCCAACAAACCTCAAAAAATACTATACACCTTAGACATATATAAAATAAGCTCCGCATATGTGTAGAGAGAGAACTGCTTACCCCGTTTTCGCTCACATTATCTGAGCCACTGACGACTGTGCGTGCTAAACACACTCAAAAAGGATTTGTCATATCGAATAGCTTGCTTGACAAGTGTTAGACCGTATTGAATTACTGTCATTACTTGAACTCTATCCACTTTAACTAGATAGGTAAAGTATATTGTTCCTAGATTTTTTTGTTGGATATTCGATTAACGCAAGTGTTACGCAGAAATAGGGAAAGCGTCACACTTCTATGGTGTCTTTTATATATTGATGAAAAATAAATGGAATGGAAATATATGTTATAAAAAAAAGTGGTCCGAAAATGATTCGAATCATTTCAAAGGAGCTATATAACTTTTTATAGACTACGCTAAAATAGAGCCATTTTAATAACAATCGTGTCTGTAGTATTAAAACATCTATCAGTTATCGATAATGGCGTTCATTGAGTATCTAAGACAAAGCGAAAATCTCGAAGAAGCATAAAGGAATGATAAAAGTTTTATACTTTAATAAGGGGTACACCGTTACACTTTACTTATATAAGTAAGGGATTCATTTTACTTGATGGAAGTTCATTTTATCGAGCAATAAAACACTGAAAAATTTTGTTTTCAATACTTCCACAAAATTTATTATCACTACAACTGTTTCGTAAGAGTGCCTTAACTCATATGATGTATTTTTATTTATTATTTATTTTTTGAAGAGTTGTTATCTTCCTTAATGTCCTTTATTTTTTGTTTAGTATTTTTTTTTCTTACGTTTCTCACCTCTAAGAACAACCCCGCCCATAATCCACCGGGATTGAGCAACGGTGCCCTAGTGCTTATTGTGTACTGGTGTTCAAGATTAATTCATCACAATCTAGATCACTAGTTTTGATATAACATTATGCATACATCTAGTGTGTCTCTCCTTTAGCTAACACATATCCTCTCAGAATTGTATACACTAGTTACTTGGCGCTCTCTTTATTTTTTGGCATTGCTGTCTTCAGATTCTCAGTTCGATCAATTTTTAAGATGCCGGTAATATAAGTACGAGCTTAAAGTAACTGTCAACTCAAATTAACGCTAGTGTAAACGTGCTCTCTACACAAAGCATGCACAACGTTCATATGTTCTTCCATTCATTTTAGGAACACGTGGTGTGTATAGTTTCTATCTGAAACTATAGGATCTACTAGTCCAGCGTAGAATAAAACGCATTACTCAAGAAATCTAATAAATACCTCCAGACATTTTACAAAATATAAAAGGCCTTAGATTATAGTAACACATAAAATTTTGTAATTTTTTGACCATCATTTAGAATCAAAATCAGTTTAAAGAATATCTTGTCCTTTTTTATTTAATTTTTTCCTTTGCATAATCATAAAAAGATATGGCGCTGTAATAGGTGTTACTTATTATCCCCCTATAGGAACAAAAATACAAAAAGACTTAAAAATATGACAAACTTCTGCAAAAAAGATTTTGGTACATTTCGTTAAATTTATTTTATATTTAAAAGTAAAAGTTATCACCCTGTATACTATATCAGTGTCTTGTTACAATAACAGAATATTTCCTTGGGCTATCAATGATTTTATCTTCAATACTTTAATTCAACTATGACCTACAGCAGACAAATGACACGCGAAAAATAGCTCCTCTTATATGTTTTCAGTAATATTATTTTTTGCAGTGAAAATTCACTTACATCATCAAACTGTAGGGATATTATTGGAACTTGTAATGTTCACGCCTATTTCAATTTCTGTTGAAATTAAGTTTTTATGTTGGAAATTGAAAACTGGAAAGGTATTTGTAGCCGTTATGAACAGGGAGGTAAAATACTTTAAATCAATAAAATATCTTTTGCTATTTCAGCCAATTGTAATATAATTTAAAGTAACACATGTAACTCTAATATTAATTTGAATTAAAATAATTTTCGTATAAAAAATCAAAATCAAGCTATTGCTGTTTCCATTTTGATAATAAGAAATACTATGATTCTTTATTACCAACGATGAGATGTATCCTTTGGTTTTTTGTTTTACAAAGTTCATTAAATTTAAACTGTTTTTATTCTTTAAATAAATCCAATTTGTACGACCGTAGCTCAGCAACAAGATATTGGCCTTCTAAGCTACAACACACAAGTTCGAATCTCGGCACAAACAACATTTTCATTTCTAAAAATTATACGAGCCGTTCACTCTGCTTCGGAGGACACGTAAATCTGTCGGTCCTTCTGGGCTAGTGTGCATCGACACTAACTACTTAAGGAGATGCAATTTGCGCCAATTTGTGCACAGACTCAACTTATTAATAGGAGAGACCTCAAAAATTCAAACTATGGCTTCTATAGAGGACGATGCTAAAACTATATTTAAGAAAATTAATAATTTCCATATTTTACTGGTCACTTTCAATAAAATGTAGCCTTAAAAAGAGATGACAACTGTACAAATGGTATTAAAATTACCCATCAAAACTCGTTAGGGATCAAATATCCACAGCTTATAAAGTCTTTTTGGGACAAAATATGTCAAAAAGTTTGTGAGACTGTGGATAATATATTGAGCAATCGAATAGAAAAATTAGTTTTAGATGTAGATGAATTCTGGGTATAAGTATTAAAGCTGTTCCATTTAATCCCATTGTTGAAGCAAGAAAAGTAAAATTTTCTGAAATTTGTGGGAAAAAGAAAGCATACTGCCATAAACCCAATAAATTTGGCAACTAAGATAAATATCAGAACAGATTAATGTTGTTTATTTAAGCAATGAGAAGCAAATTCATGACTCAGCAAAGTTAATGGCAGAATTGGCGTATTACAGATCTAAAGGATTATTTTGCAAAACCATACATTCTAAAATACATCAATACATTAGAGCCTGAAATTTAGTGTAAAGAAACCAGTTTTGGAACAGAACACTTGTGTTTTCATAAACTCTTCAAAAAGAAACCGACTAACAGCTAAGTTAGCCGCTACAGTTACCTTTATGTCTAATAATTAATTTAAAGTTATTGGACCAGGATCAGATATCAGCGATATCCAAGCGGTTCAAGTATGAAGAAGAGAACTTACGTCTGAGTAATGGTACGTCTGTAAGGCTAGAAATTTTTATAGTGATCAGTCATAGCATGCTAAGTACGGCAACCAACACGTGGCGTAATCAGCCCTGCACGTCATCAACCCCTACATCTAACAAAATGTAGATAGTATTAAAAAAACTTTTATACGATTTTGTTCATTCATTGTGAAGTTTAAAAAAATTGACATGCGTTTTCGCTGGGCACAAATACTTGACAAGTGAACCGAAAGGTGTGTCATATACAAGGTGATAGTAAACAAATGCGACAAACAAATTCTGCAAAAAAATGGTAGTTTGCTATCGTTTGCCTCATATCCTAGATACAAGGTGTTAATTTTTTTATGCGGATACAGCGCCTACTTTTTTGTCAATGGATTTTTCATCAAATCGATCCAATACATCATTTTTTACTTACGAGGCTACTTTTGGACGACATTGTATACAATATTTCAATAATGTTTTATTTTTTTGTATAAAAACAGCGCCTCGTATGGGAAATAAGCAAAAGAGATTTTTTGGCACAATTTGAACGATGGATTTAAAAATAATTTTTTATTTGAAATATCTCAGTGGCGTGATACTTTTTTCTTTCAAAACAATTCAAACCAAAAAATGCCCAATAACTAACTACCTCTTAAAACCCATCAAGTAGTTTCAGAGCAACAATTAAATCTTCAGTTGTGAACCGTATCTCCGAAACGAAGCATTTGCGGACATACACTTAATTTTTCTGCAAAATCACCCCCAAGTTTTTTGCCCTTATTTACTAATACCCTGTATATTACACTCCTTTCGGTTCGCCTGTCAGATAATTGTTCTCATCGAAAACGGCTGCTAATTTTTTTAAACTTCACAATGAATGAACAAAATCGTATAAAAGTTTCAAGCTTACAGCGACAGGTTTTTATTTCAAATTTTATCTTCACTTTCAAACATACAGGGGTGATGACGTGCAGGGCTGATGTATGCCACGTGATGGTTACCGTACTTAGCATGCTATAACTCTTTACTATAAAAATTTCTAGCCTTAGGTTTCTCTTCTTCCTTCTTGGATCGCTTGAATACCGCTGATACCTGATCCAATAGCTTTAAATTATGTGACATAAAAGTACTACTACTTTCCTACTGTAAGTTTTTATTTAGTTTTTTATTCGTTTAAGAAAATGAATTCTCTCTGAGACATTTTTTTTATTTGTCCCTCAAGATGGAACATATTTTGTTTTAGTTAATGTTGAATTAAATATTAGATTTTGTGTTGGTTTTGGGTTTTTTGGTAGACTGTTCTCAGTCCTAAGGCATTCCTAGTTATTTCTTCTTCTTCTTCCTCAGCTTTTCCCTTTTCAGGGATCGCTGTTTACTCTTCGTCGCCACTTAATTCTGTTGATCAGGTCTTCTTCATTTAAATCTTTGTCTCTAAGTCCTCTGCCTCACAGTCCTTTCACCGTCTCCTCAGTTTTCTCCTACCTCTCCTTCCATCAACTTCTAGCAGCTATATCCTGCATACCACACAGTTTTCATCCCTATGTCTGACATGACCAAACCATTGTAGTCTTTGTTCTTCAATATTTCCCTAACCCTGGCTCTTTTTCTAATAAAGTCGTTTTTCATCCTGTTCTTCTAGACTTACCTAACATCCACCGTAACATTTTCATTTCAGCTACCTCCATCTTATTTTTCTGAATCTTCTTTACATGCCACACTTCACCGTCGTACACCAACGCAGGTCTCACCAAACTCTGGTATATGTTTTGTTTCAACCCTTCCCCGATTTTCCGATTACAAAGTACTTTTACAAAGTACTCCGCTCATTCGCTTTCAGTTAAACCAACCAGCGTGGGCAATTTCTAGATCTAGTGTTCAATTTTTCGTTATGTACGAGCCAAGGCTATTAAATTGTCCTATTTTTTCTCCAAGCAATTCTTCTTAATTCCAACCACACATACTCCGTTTTCGACCTGCTAACCTTAAGTTCTTCCCCTAAGGTTCTAAGGAGCCCCCTCCCTTACGTTTTCTGTTAGTACATCCATAAAAAGCAGTGTACGCTACCTCAGACATATCCTTCACGAACCTTACGTACTTCTCAGTTACATTCCTAGTAACTAAAATTGTCAAAACATTAAAGTATATGTTTGTATTTTTAACTATTTTTTGATACATAACTTTAACAAATATATAAATCCAACAATTTCATTAAAAGAATAGACTAAACACAATTAACATACATAATTTTACTTTCATTTGCAATAAATAAATTATTTTGAAAAGCAACAGCCTGGGGTTGGATTTGGTACAAAGTATTATTAAACTCAATATAAAATTTATCATTTAATTTTTCAAAATAACTTTTGCGAATAAAACTGATTTTAAATGATAATTATTGTATGCACAGCTAGTCAATTGTATAATATTTAATTGTCTGTTAAATCAAATAATCCAAATTTAATATCAATTCAATAGTTAGATAACTTGCACACAGTCCATGCAAAATCAAATACAAAAAATAATTGTCAATAGTATAATCCCATGATACTATAACAAAACAAGATAAGTAAACGCGCATGTTCTTGTGACATAAGCCCGAGACAACTTGTCAAAATGCCAAATTGTCAAAATTAATTAAATTAAATTTAAATTTTTCTTTGATGCAATTCTAGTTATATAAATAAAAAGAATTAATATTAATAACAGCAGAGAAATAATATATTAATAGCAGCAGAGCAAATGTTTCTATGGATAATAATGTTTCTATAGATAATAATATATACTAATGCCCATTTTAATAGAACTTGAAGTAATACTTTATTTTTGATAGGTCTTTAAAAAAAGTTACTTTAGATGTATGTTGTATGTAGTGAACTGGAACATATTTTTCGTAGTTATAATGGCGACACATTAAAACAAAAAATTATTTAAAAACTTAATAGAAGCTGCAAAATATGTAAATGTTAGCGAAGATGTAAAATTACTTTTTTTTAGATGTAAGATTGTAAAATAAATGTTTAAATGATATTATTAAAGCCTCAAGTTTGACCCTCTTTTCCTTTGTGGTCAAATTCTTTACATTTTGCCGGCCTTTTATATTTAATTTATGTTTTGTAGCAATATTTATTTTGTTTGTAATACACACAGTCATATATTTCTTATATTAATTTTAAAAATTACTTATTAATTTTCAAAACACGTTTTTACAGAAAGTAACTAGTTATTACTTCTTAGTGCAAGATATGGCATCGAGGTATACTTACCGTTAACAGTTTAAGTTTTGAAGTTGTTCATTACAGTAATGGAACAACGTTGCCATATGATGCATCGTTAAAATATGATACATACAAGGACTCTGGCTTTGTCTCGCTATGACGACATGCGCAGAGTCAATTAAAAAATTAGAACAGCAAGTGAGCATATCTTGTTGTTATAGTATCATGGTATAATCCTGTGTCAGTGTCGAAATAGGGATGGTAGCTTTTTATTTCTTGATGTTTTGTGGCATATGGATTTTACATTTAATAAATCTAGGCAGAACGTAAAGGTGATCTTGGTTTGTGGCTCCACACTTTTCTAGACAACTTTATAATAGTGTGCTTCTGCTGAGTAAAGACGGCATCTCACAGAATATAGAAAGGCGCTATTCGCTGGCTGACGTCGGTGTATAGAATAATAGAAAATAAATACTAGTGAAAATAAAAGAGAACACGATTGTCATCCCATATTAGTGTGAAATGATTAAATATTGACTTTTTGATAACTACCACAATGGACCGTGTCCCCTCATTGTCCCCACCAGTGCTACCGGTAAAAATTTTAATAAGTTGCATAATTTATACAATGATAAACACAACGTCGTTAGACCACTTTATGGTAAAATTAGCACTACACTGAACGTACCAGACCCTAGCCACCTCGGAAGAGTAGGAGGGGTAAGTAACAAACGAAGGAACAAAACGCACTCACCGTAAATAGACAGTTTTGCCTATTTCAGGGATCGTAAACCACAAATATTGAGTTAGATTTTGTTTTTTTTTTATTATGTAATTTCTATTTATCTTCACCGATGAAGAATACCGCTCCACGGTCTGTTAGATCCCGGCTTAATATGGCACGACCCAATGCGGAGTTGTCTGTCTAGGACATCGGACGCGTTCCAAGGTAATGGAACGTCCTCGAGGGCCGTAAGGCCTGCGGGTAAGTCAGAAATAAAATACCACCAGCGGACCAGCATAGAGTAAGGTATGATAACCCAAACAGAAAAACACTTGACAATCAAGGTTAGGAATTCGCTAGACGCCAACGACTTCATTTTTTAAAAACCATTCGTTAAGAAACCTCAGGAATTATATGGTGGACGGTACTTACAACGATGACTCTGCTAACATAAAGCTGAACTAAAAATGTGACGAGCTAGAACTGATATCAATGTGCAGTTTATATCTTATATTACCCGTATAAAATAGTCGGCATATTTACTATATATAAGCCAACCGTCAACACTCTAGGTACCTTTTATATGTGACTGGTATATTCAGGGCTTTTGAGCATAGACAGAGTCCACGGCCCTAGTCACCACGCTGCTCGTTCCGGTTCCACTTAGAGAAAAAGAACCATCAACGATTTTTTAAATCAATATAAGGTTGAATGTTCGAATAATTGAACTTTGATGGTATGCAAGGCAAATATCGAACACAGTAATTAATTAAATCTTGCCCAAGTACTTTCTATCAATAGATCATCCTCAGGGGTATCTGAAATAAGCCAAAAAACGTTTTTTTATAAAAAGGGAAATTGATTCACTTCGATAAAAAACTCGAAGTTTATGGTTGAAAACAGTTTTTATGTGATAAACGTTTATAGACTTACTTCGTCAGTTGTGGCCTATCCGACATGAGCACAATGTCATATATGTAAATTTGGACATAACAATACAATACACAAAGACAAACAAACCCTTTAAAATTTTTAAAAATGGAGAAGCTACATGTTATATAAAAGCCGTAGACAGAATGGCTCCCGGTCTGGCGGAAATATTGAGATGACATATGACAAATGACAGATGGTAAAGGCGGTTACAATAGATATGTGATCTGCTCCTTTCAAAATTCTATGAAACTAAGCATTGACCAAAGGTCCAACTGACACCACTATAACTGATGAAATATAAATTATATAGTATATTTTTTTTATGTAGATTGAATAATCCAAATCTCACACTCAAACCTGTCTATAATAATTAGGATGTTAGTTTGAGAGCAATTGAAGTTGACATAAAGTATGAATGTAAGAAAAAGACTAAACAATATATTAGGACAGTGGATGGTTGACTACAATAAAATGGTCCACCAAGCGCTATCAGTACTGTAAAAAGGAAAAATCTGAATATGCAGTTAAATTACTAAAAGTTAAAATCAAAATTGAAAGCAAAATGTATATATGGGTTATAATCCAAGTAGTTCAGTTGAATCCACAGTCAATGGAAGAACTTTAAAATTAATATCGAAATGCTCAGTGCATGAAGTCTAAACAGTCGAGCTGGGTCCTCTACGAGGTGAAGCTGTAATAAAGTTTTTAAATATAAGATTAAATGTAGTACAATTTAAATTAATTTGAGTATTAAGACAGTGAGAGTTTTTATTTGTTTCCCTTGTAATCTCCAAATCTTCCAATAAATCCAACTCAAGATAGTTTTTCCTTCTACTAATGTCATGTAAGATAGATGAACCAGAATTAATGTTAAAATTGTGGTTGCTGGATACTAAGTGTTGACCAAACTTGAAGAGTTTGGTCTTTTCAAATGTTCAGAGACTCTAGTGGATAACTTTCTGATGGTTCTACCTACATAAGAGGCATCACAATCATCACATTTTAATTTGTAAATACCACTTTTATCAAGTGTATTCATCCTATCTTTGGTATTGATTAAGAAGGAACCTAAAGTGTTATTTTGATGTTATCAATTGTAGAAGTAAAAAGTTTAGATATTTTATTGGAAATGCTACTAATATAAGTGAAGGAGAAATATCTGATGTTATCTGAAGCATTAGGTTAATGAAAAAAAAAACGATTTTTTACTTTAAAAATGAATGAATAATCTCCTGGTGAAACTATATAAAGATTTCAACTAAGATACAATAATCATCGCTTATTAGTGATTGGCAAAATGGACTAAAGTATATCATACACAAGAAAGAAGATACCTTCAAATGCTCTAACCACAGAGAAATTACACTTTTAAATTCACCTTATAATATATTTTCCATTACATTATGCCATCGTATGGTACCATATCCAGAAATAATAACTGGTAAATACCAGGTTGGTTCCATAAGTGTAAATCGGCACATCATCCGATTTCAATTCTGTGACAAATTTAATAATATACTTTAGTATAGACACTCACTATTTAAATGTACCCATCTTCTATTTACAGACTACAAGGCAGCTTAAGACAGTATAAAATTGTTACAAAAATAACCATAAAGAGGTGAAGTTAAGAGTACGAATCCATGAAGAACTGTTTGAACTTTTTAAAACAAACAAGTGGTCTGTTTCAGAGTGACCATTACACCACTGCATCAATACGACACCAACAAAACTGCAAGGAGCTTTAGCTTTGTAATGGACAAGATTATACAAAAAATAAAAACACAAGACAAGGATACAAGCCAAACAGAAAGCATATACAAATAATTGGTTATGCAGACGGCGTAATCCTAATTTCAGATAACGAAAATAACCTACAACGAATGTTACTAACTTTCCAAACAGTGGCTGAGACATAGAATATAAAAATATCTACATCAAAACCAAATCTTTGGTGGTCGTAACAGAACCTAAATGTCGCAAAATGTTAATTAATGACAAAATAATCGAACAATCGAGAGACTCGAGTATCTGGGAATCGAAATATCCAACTACTGAAACCCTAAAGAGATTGTGAGAAAATAAGTAAATAAAGCAGCTTATAAGGATAATAAGATATTAAAGGGATATGGAAGAATGAGGATATAAGATTAGACGGAAAAGTATGTATATATAATTCAGATGTAAAACTAGTGACGATATATGCGATAGAAATGAGAGCAGATACAGCGGAAACAAAAAGAATAACTAGAGCGTCATAAATTAAATCAGTGATATCTATTGTTGAGAAAACATTGAGAGACAAAATACCAAATTAGCTAATAAAATAGTCTCATAATACTCAGAGACTAGCCCGAATAGCCGAAGATATTTCGCAGCGCCAAACCACGTCACCATCAACAGTATAAATGAACCAGCACCATATGCATTGGTTAGTGTTCGGTGTAGTAGTGCCTGGGGGCTTAAGAGACTAAGATCTCGGAAGCCCTAAAGAAGACATCGAGGAAAAAAAAAAAAAAATATATATTTATATAATATATATATATATATATCAACTAGAATAGTTCTTCTTCTTCTTCTTCTTCTTCTTCGTCTAGCATTCACGTCCACATCTGAACATAAGCCTCTTCAAGTCTTCCTTTCCATTGTTTTTTATTATAAAACTACTTGTAGCCAATTTTTCCCGGCAGTCCTTTTCAGATCATCTGTCCATCTCATAGGAGGTCTGCCTCTGGGTCTTTTGTGTTGGTATGGTCTCCAGGGTTAAAATTGATCTGTGCCATTTGTTTAGATCGCTCCTAGCTACATGTCCAGCGTATTAACATTTCAACTTTAATGATTTTTGCACCACATCGGTGACTTTGGTTTTTGTCTTATCCATGTGTTTGTTTTCTTGTCCTTAAGTGATATACCTAGCATTGCTCTTTCCATCGCGTGTTGAGTAACTCTAAGTATATTCATATTCTTTTTTGTGATTGTCCATGGTTGTGCCTCATAAGTTAATGTCGGGATAATGCATGCATCAAAAACTTCAGATCTAAGATGTAATTGAATTTGTTGATTTCTGAGTATATAGTTCAGTTTACCGAATACTGCCCAAGCCAACTTTCTTCTTCTTTTTATTTCTTGAGTTTGAATTTCCCTATTTAGGATTATTTTTTGTCCTAAGTATATATATTCTTCAACTTTTTCTATAACTTTATCGTTTATTATTGTCACGGTGTCTTCGGAGTGCATGACTTTTGTTTTGTTTAAATTCATTTTCAGTCCTATTTTAGAAGATTCGGTATGTAGTTCTAAAAGCATGGTTTGCATTTCTTGTAGGTCAGTAGCTATCAGGATTATGCCATCTGCAAATCGTAGATTACTGAGGTAGCGGCCATTGATGTTTATTCCCTTATATTTCCAATTTAGGTTTTTAAAAACGTCCTCCAAAACTAAGGTGAGCAGTTTTGGGTGATAAAGTATCTCCCTGTTTGACTCCCCTGTTTAATGGTACAGGGTTCGTATGTTCATTTTCATTTAAGTAGTATGTAGCTGTAGCTTGGTTCATAGTTTCTTTTATTAAGTTAATATATCTGCTGTCTATTCTACAATTTTGCATTGCGTTTATTACGGCCGTGTGTTCTATGGTATCGAAAGCTTTTTCGTAGTCTACAAATGCTAGGAAAACTGGAAACTTGTATTCGTTACATTTTTCTATTAATATTTTTGTGGTTAACAGGTGATCGGAAGTTGAATAGCCTTTTCTAAAACCTGCCTGTTCATATGGTTGGTATTCGTCTAGTTTCCTTGTTAGTCGAGTAGTTATGACTTTGGTGAGTATTTTAAACAGGTGTGACAGTAGGCTGATGGGTCTGTAGTTTTCCAATTTTCGACTATCACCTTTCTTGTGTAATAAGATTACTTTAGAGTTGTTCCAGCTCTTAGGGACTTTACCCTGATGCAAACAACTGTCCACAAGCTTAGTTACAATTGCAATTAGTTCCTTACCTCCTTCTAATATCATATCTATGGTAATACTATCTTCTCTTGCAGCTTTATTTCTCTTCATGTTTTCCAATGCTGTAGTTACCTCTGAAATTGTTACTTTTGGCATTATTTCTGATCCAACATTTTTTATTAATTTCCGTGCTGGTCTTATCTCATCATCTTGTTGATGTGATCTGTAAAGTTCTGTGTACCTTCTATTCGTGTCAGTATGTTTTCTCTACTTGTGATTTCATTTTCGTGTTTTCCCATTAATGATATCATCTGACGTCGTCCTAGTGTCGGTCTGAGGCATTTCATACTCTTTTTTTTTTTCAATAGTTGTTGTTATTAATTTTTCGTTTTCTTTTCTCTTTTGTTGTCTGAATAGTTATAGTATATTTTATATTCTTGTGTAAACTAAGGTAAATGTTTGTTTGAATCTAATAAAATCACTGTCCATCAACATAATACAATTATTACGAAAATACTATATTTATTATTCACGAAGACTAAAGTAAAGTAATGAAGTGATAATTTATTTGCTATCCAATTTGTTGACATGAACTATTGATTTGTTGATTATAGACCAATTTTATTTTGAGATTAGTTATTAATGGATGTGTTTGCTTTACAATATTTTGAATCATGCAAAGTATTTAGCTTTTTACGTAATACTAAATAAAGCATATATGTACATTGTACAAAAAATTAACGGACCCGCAGGTGACAAAAACATTTTTATTAGATTTTATAAATGGAGTTATAACTCACTGTACGGGTCAAGAACTGTATTTGGTATATATCGATCTGAAGAAGGCTTAGGCCCAAGGAATGACACAAAAAAAATAAACACAAGAACAGTTTTATTTAGATTAAAATAGAAAATATCTTACATGGTTTTCCCATAAATCAAGGATTGGCGAAAGATTGCTGAGATCCATTAGAAATAACCCTTAAGCAACGAGCGATTTGTCACGCCTGCTCACAACAACGGAATGTCTTACAGTAAGTGTTCCTTTCTCTTACTCTCTTTCCTTACCTAAATATAAACACTCCCTCTTAACAAAGAAGTTCGTTCCAATTGTTGAACGACACAGCATATTTTCTAAGAAAAAAGTCAGGGAGAAAGTATGGAAAATATAGGAAACAAGACCGCATTGGACTTGTCAATTAAGTACCATTTTCGCTTGGCACTCTCCAGCAACTACTTCCCCTCTTTTTATCCCTAGTTGGTCTAAATATACTTTTTCCTCTATTCGTAACGGAACATTACAAGAAATACATAGTGAAAGGGAAAAAGCTAGTTTAAGAAACCTCAACAAAGAAATAAAACGAAGATGTAAGGCCGACAAAAAACAGTACTATCAAAGTATATGCAAAGAAATTGAGAGACATGGTCAGAATAATCAGCCGAGAGATCTATTTAGAAAAATACGTTACCTGACAAGAGACTTCAGAGCCAGAACTTGGGCCATTGAAGATAACACTGGAACCCTGAGAACAAACAGAGATGACATAGCAGAGACATGGAGATCGTATTGCAGGGACCTATATAAAGATGATCAACGCCAAGAGCTTGTTAGCCAAATCTCTGACGAGGTGGAAGAAGAACCTGATATACTCGAAAATTAAGTAAGACAGGCTATCAACAAGCTCAAATATAACAAAGCACCAGGTCCAGATATGATAACAGCAGAAATGCTTAAAGAAACAGAAGAAACCGGCGTAAAGTTACTTCATCTACTCTGTAACCAAATATGGCATTCCAAACAATGGCCTGAAGACTGGACAAAATCTACAATAACGACCATACATAAAAAAGGCAGCTTCCATAAATGCGACAATTATAGAACTATCTCTCTTATATCCCATGCCAGCAAGATAATGCTAAATATAATCAATGAAAGACTGAAAACATTCCTTCAAAGAGAAATTCCACAAGAGCAAACTGGATTTACCAAAGGTAGAGGCACTCGAGAACACCTGCTGAATATAAGACAGATAATCGAGAAATCTAGGAAATTCAACATCCCACTATACATCTGTTTTATAGATTACCGTAAAGCGTTCGACAGGGTCAAGTGGAGACACTTATGGCGAATACTAAAAAGAAATAGGCGTACAACAACATCTAATTACGCTTATAACCGAACTAGGTGAACACACTACTGGATCAGTTAAAGTACTTGACACACTTTTGAACAAGTTTCATCCAGAACGGGGTGTCAGACAAGGATGTATACTACCTCCACAATTATTCAACATATATGGGGAGTATATTATGCGAAGAGCACTTGAAGGATGGGAAAAGGGCATCTCAATAAATGGTCATAAACTAGCAACCTACGTTTCGCAGATGACACGGCCCTTCTTGCAAATAGTCAAGCAGAGCTGATGGAACTTATACGACTGATAGAAAACGAAAGTCAAATATTTGGTCTGCAATTAAACATATCAAAGACAAAGATCATGATAGTGGATAGACTACACAACAATCATCCACACATAACCACAATTGACCGGTTCGAGGTTGTGAGCTCATACTTATATCTGGGATCATTAATCACAAACACAGTCAGTTATCGGTCTATCTTCATAAAGTGCTTCTTACAGTAAGTTTTCTCTCTTGTCGTTGCAGACACGTAGTCAACTCTGTGTGTTGTTCCTTTTTGTTACCTGATTCACCGACGCTGCTTTGAACGTACTTTTTCTTTGCTGCCTGCATGACCGACGCCGCCTCTGACGTCCTTTCTCTTTGTTGCCTGTTTAACGTTGTTCCTTACCGACGCTGCCTCTGACGCCCTTTCTCGTTGTCCGTTCGACACTCTGCCTGTATACCTCAATGATACACCAACCTGCAGTTCTTTTACGGTACCTTCGCTCATCTGCCACGAACCTCCATTGTGCTACTCCCTACGTTTATGGTATTAGTAAAACCAGAGGTAAAACTAGCTACCTTAGGACGACTCGTGTCCATTCTATTCTGTAAGTAGTGCCTATTTACATCAAAGCGAAAAACCTATGGATACTAAACGGATACTCGTGTTGACGATTCATAATTTTCAAGGGATATGCGTCCGTCGACAGTATGGAATCTCAGAAATATCATCAATTTTAAAGTAACAAGTGCACGCAATACATGATATATCATGTTGTCAAAGAAAAAAATTATACTAGCCTATTATTTGTATAAAAAAATGCAGAAGCAACGGGAAAAGCGTAAAAGAAAAATATGGATACATCCTATTTTGTTAAAAAGAGATAAGTATGGTGCTTTTAATACACTTTACGAAGAATTGAAAAAAGACGAAACAAAATTCTTCAATTACTTCCGAATAGGCCAAGAAACTTTCCGCAAATTGTTACATGATACATTAAAACGTGCTGACACTAATATGAGGCTATCCCTTGCACCTGCTGATCCACTAGCTGTTACCTATGTATGAATTATGCTATTAGTATAACAGAATAAAAACTTTCGGTTATAAAAAAAAAACCGAAAAAAAATACAAACTTAATAGATTTTTTATCATTTAAGAATATAAAATCTATATACAGATAGAACGAATTTAAAACGGAACATACCATTTAATATATGTCTGTTTGAACTGCATTTGAAATAGTGGACCAATATAAAACTTGGACAAAAATAAATCCATACCTGGGTATAGACATTGTATAAAATATTGTTCAACTATCTGTCTCGCAACAATGTTGTTTGTGTAACAATGTTGCTTGTCTAAGGAAGTTTTTAATAGTTCAGGAAATGAAGCTCGAAAAAAGTTAAAACCTCGCAATTTTTTCGTCCTGCATGAATTGAGTTGAAATTTTAACAGAAGGTAGGTGATAACCCAAGGATCAAAATCTATATCGAACCGAAGTGCGCTGAATGGTTTTAGGAGTGAAAACTACCCCTAATTGTCAAAAATTATAAAATAACATATTAAACCTGAATATGGGTAAGATTTGGTTTGAATTAGTTAAATAATGATTGTTTTATACTTTTGAATAGAGTTCCATCATACTTCAACCCTTAAAAAGCAACCCTTGTTAGAGATTAATGTAAAAAAATTACTAATTCTAAAAAATGATTTCGCCTTGGATCGATTTGGATAAAAATTTGGATTTAAGCTCAATTCACCCTCTGCTTTATAGTTTATCTCATGTAGACGCACCCTGATTGTTCTTAGGGGTGAAAACTAGCCCTAATTGTCAAAAATTATAAAATACCATATTAAACCTAAATATGGGTAAAATTTGGTTTGAATTAATTAAATAATGATAGTTTCGTGCTTTTGAATAAAGTTCCATCATATTTCAACCCTTAAAAAGCGACTCTTGTTAGAGATTAATGTAAAAAAATTAGTAATGCGAAGAAAATGATTTCGCCTTGGAACGATTTGCATAAAAAATTGGAATTATGCTTAACTCATCCTCTGATTTATAGTTTATGTCATGCCGATGAACCCTGATTGTTCTTAGCGGTGAAAACTACCCCTAATTTTAAAAAATTGTAAAATTACATTACAAATCTTAAGATGAGTGAAATTTGGTTTGGATTAGTTAAATATTGATTTTTTTTATACTTTAAAATACAATTTCATACATTTTCAACCCTTAAAAATCAATTGTTATGAGTGCTATAGGTAAAAACAATTTTTTGCCAAAATTTTGCAACTTTTCAATTTTCAACTTTTGAAAATCACCCTTTACAACATTGCAGTTGTAAAGGGTGCAGTTTATAAACTAATTTAATAGATATAAATTGAAAAAAGTATAATTAAATACAAAAAATTTATCAACATAAAAAGGCACCATATATTCTTATACATTTACATAAATAGTTGAAAATATTTACATTTATAGGTAAAAACAATTATAATATTAATTTTATTCGTCATCAATTACATCTTCATCGTGATCTATGTCATTATCATCTTCTTCTATTATTGGTGGACTATTATTGCACCCTTCACCTGAGCACCCAGAACAAGTAAAGTTACAGTATAAACCAACTTTTCTGCACCCACATGAAACGCCGCATCCTTTTTTGCATTGGCAAAAAATAATTTTCAAAAGTTCATCGGGTGCAGGTTATTTGTTCATGCGTACGGGTAATAACAAACCATCTTTGGAATACGATCCCCAGTCTGTTGCTCTGATATTTTCATTGCCAAGCCATAAACATATGAGCAAATGTTTTATTCTGTTGTATGGGATTTCAAAATAAGAACGCTTAAAATTTCGAATGTATAACGCCCCACTACCTAATATACCGGTTTTGTAGATTATTATGCTCCAAAATGTACTTTACTATACTAATGAAATTTTCCGAAAAAAAAAATGGTTTTTTAACGTATTTCCTTCATTTTTAACAATAGAGTGTTTCCTCAAAAATGATTTTGTACAGGTTTTTAAGAGCTACAAGGATCTGTGAAATAAATCTCTTGGAACCCTTGGTTTTTAAATGGGGTGAGTTTAAAGGGTTCGAAAAAGATGGTGCTTGATCGTAAATCGATGCTTTAAACGGCTATATCTCGCCAAATATTCATTGTACAACAAATCTAAATAAAGGAAAATTTTAGTCATTAAAAAAGCTACAATTTAGTACATTTTTATTTCTTTCATATATTCAGTATTTTTGGGGATATTTAAAAAAAGAAGGGTAAAAAATATGAAATTGTAAATCGTTTCTCGCTTTAAGCTGTACTTTTTCTAAAACTAAGCGTTTTTAAATGGGTCAAACTTCTTGGACGTATTAACAATACATGTACAAAGGGAATTACAGAAGGGTGAAGATCGATTTTAATTATGGGAGTGCTTAGGGGTTGTTTTCATCGATTTTTTAGTAAAAAATGAGGTATTGGCCTTATTTTCATCATAACTCACTAAATTTTTGAGCTAGAGTCTTTTTTTATGATAGATCTATTTATGCTCTTTAAAAAAGGTTGCGTGAGCTTTCTTCCAAAAATGCATCATTTTCCCGATATTTGACTTTGAATCTTTCAATTTGGCATTTGAAGAAAACCGCTGAACATTGATAGGCCGTATTTCGGTTCCTATTATATCGCAAAAATATTTTAAAAAATGAATTGTATTTGTCTTTTTAAAAGCTACAAATTTGTTCTCTACAATTTTTGATAAAATGCACCATTTTCGAGTTATTCGCGAAAAATCGATTAAAAACGGCGATTTTTTCGTCTAAAAGTTGTTACTTTCAATTGCGAATAACTTGAAAAATATCAGTTTTACAAAAAAAAATATATAGAACATTTTTTGTTTATAATCACTTTTTTCATCGAAACCTGTAGTTAAAAACGTAAAAAAAAATTTCACCCCCGGGATGGGTGGCAACCACCCCCAAGGCTTTGGTGCACTTTGTTTCGATATAGATTTTGATCCTTAGGCTATTACCTACCTTCTGTTAAAATTTCAAGTTAATCCAGGCAGGACGAAAAAATTACGAGGTGAAATTTACTGGACTATAAGTGGTTTGACAGCATAATAAAATTGTAGATTTATGTGTAGCTTTCAATTTTTATGAGTTCAGAATCCAGCAGCCGCAGAAATATTGGGTTTTTATAATATAATTATTTGACAACCTTTTGTTGGCCAACCTCCTACAGCAGAAATGAGCCGAAATACATGATGTTTCCTATGTTCCGAATTTATTTCGTTCAATCTGTATAAAATAAAAATTATTGGTGAAATAACTTATTAAAATCTCCATATCAAAATCCATATTTTAGCGGCAACAAAGAAAGAAATTTATTGAAACAACGGATGCTCGTCCAACGCCGTTAACACACTTGCATAAACTAAAATGGTTCACTTAGGGTTCACGGTACCGGCCCATCGAACGTCTTGCCGAGGGGGACTGGATACGTAGACGGTGAAAAGTTAACCAACGGGTTGGTTGTCGTTGCGTGAACAAACATTCATACGAACCTGAAAGACACTGAGCAACGGCCAACGGGACGGTGTCAAAAACGACCCGTTGACCGTTGACGTTAACAAGAGCTCTAAGACTTAAAAACCATTAAAACAATTGCTTTTAACTCTCTTGAGAATATTAGTATATATAAATATAATATCATGGTAAGGTTTATTAAAAACATTATTATATTTTTTGTTTCCATAATAATTTAACTCTTATTAATATAACTTTTGTTTAGATCATTGTTTATTTTTTCTTTAACCACATTTTCAAATTATTCATTTGTATTGTAAGTAATATTATCTCTTTCAGGTACCTATTTTATTATTTCTTCTTATTATTATTTCATATTATTATGTATTATCTTTATACATGTATATGTATTGTAATAATTGGTGATTCTGCGAGATATACAATACTCCTCTCTCTATATTTGTTTTGCTACAGTATACCTTTATCTTTTTCATATTATTGTTGACATTTATTATCTCCCTCGTGTCTGTTAACATTCTCTATTCACTATCTACAGATCGGGTAGCGCCGAAAATTTTCTTTTCTTCTCTTTCTCTTGAGTATGTCACTCTTGTATCTCTTGTATTTGAGCTGTAAAGAACTCCGATCAAGATACCTCTACCAGAGTGAAGCCCAAGCCTAGTGTTGTTTCGTGGGTAACCTCCACTCTATCCGTAATATCCAAATTTAGGAATTTCTTCTCTTTTCTGACTCAATTGTGAAACATCTGTACGAACTACTTCGGCCAATTGTTCAATGTTGAAATACCGTTTCTTTCATAGAGTCACAAAGAAAATGAATACCATATTTGTTTACTGTCAAATATTAATGGTGCGGTTATAAATTTTCTTATAAAGATATATTGAGCTACATAAAAAACTAAAAAAATGTCTTGATAATAAACCAAAATAAAAAATAATATAAAAGAGTAAATCACATCAAAAAATTTAATGAGCATACTGCAGATCTAATATTCCATAGTCTAAGCTATCTTCCTTGCATGATATTTAATTTCTGGACACACTCTATTTGACAGAATTAGATGTGGAAGATATACACTCATAGATAAATAATATAGTATATAGAAAATATACTATATTTTGTGATGATGGCCTGGTGATGATGGACTCGTTATCGAGGCAATAAAAGCAGGAGGAGAAATTTTATTAAAATCAGTAAGCGAACTGTTTAATAAATTCTTACATGCGCGTACGATTCCAAAAGACTGGAACAATGCAGTAATAGTCTTGTTACACAAAAAAGGCGATATTACTAAATTAGAAAATTATAGACCCATCAGCCTCTTGACACATATGTACAAACTCTTTATGAAAATCTTAACAAAGAGGCTAACACCTAAACTTGATTTCTATCAGCCCAAAGAACAGGCAGCTTCAGGGCAGGATATGGCACAAATGACCATTTGTATACCATAAAGATCTTAATAGAAAAGTGCATCGAGTACAACATACCACTGGTTCTTGCATTTGTCGATTACGAGAAGGCTTTGATTCTGTAGAGTTTGAAACAATACTGGAAGCCCTAAATCAAAGTCGAATAGATTACAGGTACACGACACTAATCAAAAACATCTACGAGAACGCTACATCAAGTATACGACTATACGAAGACACAGAAAAATTCAGCTTAGGTCGAGGAGTTAGACAAGGAGACAACATTTCACCAAAATTGTTCACGGCAGCTCTAGAGTCAATATTTAAGAGCACTCAATGGCAAGATATGGGCATCAATATAGATGGAGAAAGATTAAACCACCTAAGATTTGCAGAAGATGTTGTATTAATCGCAGATAATTTACAAGATACAGTTTCTATGATGCATTCGCTTAAAAGTATGTCTAAAAGAGCAGGATTAAAGATAAACTTTGAGAAAACTAAACTTATGACAAATCTCGTAATGAGTGGAAATATAACTATTGACAATAATAACATACAACAAACAGACACTTACAAATATCTGGGACACGAAATCAAAATAAGCAGAGACAATCAAACACATGAAATACAGAGGCGAATAGGCCTAACTTGGGCAGCATTTGGCAAATTAAGCCATATTCTAAAAAGTTCAATTCCCATGTGTCTCAAGCGAAAGGTTTATGACCAATGTGTTTTACCTGTACAAACTTATGGAGCGAAGACTTTAACACTCACGCAAAAATCTGCGAATAAACTCAGAGTTACGCAACGAGCCATGGAACGTGCAATGCTGAACATGAGCCTTCGAGACCACATAACAAACCAACAAATCAGGCAAAGATCAGGAGTTCAAGACGTCATCGAAAGAACCACGTCGCTTAAGTGGAACTGGGCAGGGCATTTAGCCAGAGCACAAGATGGACGGTGGACAAGACGTATTATGGAATGGAGGCCCAGAAACTATAAAAGAAGCCGAGGACGACCACCGACTAGATGGACCGATGATATAAAACGTGTAGCGGGAAACTGGCTACAAGCGGCCCAGTGTAGAGGACACTAGAAAGAACTGAGGGAGGCCTATGTCCAGCAGTGGACGCGATTGGCTGATTGATGACATAGAAAATATACACTGATCACTTATTTCATTTTAATTGGATTGATTGCTTAATCATGTATAAGATTTAAAATA
Organism: Diabrotica balteata; assembly: GCA_918026665.1. Taxonomy (NCBI): domain Eukaryota; kingdom Metazoa; phylum Arthropoda; class Insecta; order Coleoptera; family Chrysomelidae; genus Diabrotica; species Diabrotica balteata. The sequence goes on from OU898280.1 coordinate 53,282,888, forward strand.
ATAAAAGATAAAAAGCTAATGGATTTTAAAAAAATTCTTTAGCGGAGAATCCAACTCAGATCATTCGCGTGCAAAACAAAAAAAGTAGATAGACGTGAAGATAGCCACGGTTTTAGTGACTTCAGTTCAAAGGAATATATATATATATATATATATATATATATATATATATATATATATATATAATGGTTTGTATGGGAACATAAAATTGTTGCTTTAATATTTTGCTAACAATTTCATCACATTTTCTCTACTTTTAAACCTTCCTTGGTCTTCTGCAGATACATATTTCAAAACCAAAATTAGCCAAATCGATCCAGTAGTTGTCGAGTTTATAAAAAGCTATAAGAATGATCTAAAGAAGGTATAGACATGTTAAAAAAAAATAAAATGTTTAATTTTTATACATATATTAAATAACCTACAACTATAAAGGTGGACTTTATAAAAATTTTTGTTTGTTTTGATTTTGTTTTGATTGATTTTGTTTGATTTTGTTTGTTTGTCTTTAGTAACAAATGTAGCAAATTGGGAATTATCGTAAAAATCGAAATAGGCATGGATATCTGTTATATTCTCCCAAACTTTGAAACATGGCTACTTATTGAAATTCAAACATTGTACAGCAATTTTTTTATACAAAGTCTGACGATTATGATTATTTCAGAGACTGTACAATAAAGGGATATAATGCTAGAAGTGTATAAGATTTTCCGTATAATGCTAATTGTTCAATTTCGGACATTACTCGTAACATATGCAAAGATATACGTATATAATTGATAGATTCGATAGTTAGTTGATGGAAACTTATTTTATGTAACAATAAAACACTGAAAACTTTGTTTTCAAAATTTAGATTAACAGACATTCCGATATCAAAATACAACTTTGAGACATAATTAAATATCATTAAGCAAATAGCAGTAGACAAAACTACACAAGAAAGCCCTGAAATTAGTATTTCCACCACCAGAGAAAAAAAACCCAGTACCTTCTGCTCGATTACATATACAGGCAAAATATCAACAAAAACAGCCAAACACATAAAAAAGAAAGGAAGAACACCAGCTTTCCGAACAAATAACAACCTAGGCAAATATAATAAAATTAACAGAATTAAAAACAACAAGGACCAAAATAAAAAACACTTACACAGTGGAGTGTACAAACTTAAATTTGGTGACTGTCCAAAAACTTACATCGGTCAAACTGGTAGAAATTTTAATAAACGAATAGCATAACATAAAAGGGGTTTCAATAATAGAAAAACAGATTCTACATACGCACTTCACCTTCTAAATCATAATCATTCTTTTAATGACGAATTTAAAATTTTTCCCATTCAAAATAACGGCCTTAAGCTATCTTTCTTAGAATTTATGGAAATCAACAAATTAAAAAACACAGATATAATTCTGAATGACCAACTTGAGACAAACAGTTCTCCACTCCTCAACATATTTCATGAATGACTATAAAGTGTAAACGCCTGCCAAAAATAGATCACTTGAGAGAGGCAATCAGCCGAAACAGCTGTAGTAATGAAAGTTAAAATAAATTTAATAATAAATTTTTAGAAAGTTTTAGAACAAAGTTTTCAGTGTTTTATTGTTACATATATGTATATATAAACGGAAAAAAGGATATAGTTAAGCCTAAAAAATTAGTATATTAATTAAAAACCATTAATTAAATACGGGAAGTGGAAATACCATAACATTGAAGACTGTTTCCTTTTTCTTGATTAAGTAATTCATAATCTATTTAAGCCCGAAATTCCAATTCTATTTTAGAACAACCCTATTTCAAAAAACCTTTGTCGCATCCCTTTTCCTTATCAAAATACCTTTCAATCCGGCTCCATCCCGCCCAGTGTTACCAATTCCCACCAACTTTTATCCCCCATCCATTTATTATCACTCTAAAAAGCACCGAAAACACACAGAACGAAAATTTAATTCGCTCCCATTATATTTACCAAATCAATAAGCCAAACAGACGGCGCGAATACACCTTTTGAATCGCATCCTCCGTCCGCTACCGACCGGCCGTCCATATTCACCACCCCTAACTACTCCTCCGCGGCCGTTCCCCCGACCACGAGCTCTTTGCCGACCCCATTACCACAAGGTTTTTCATCATAGGCGACAGTGCAAGAGGGACACTATCTAATTTGTTTAATTAATCAGGTCTATCAAATATATCATTTCTTTTACAAATTTAATTTATCATGGCATACATTTATCGTTTAATCTTTTATAAAAACTGTTCATAGAATGTACTTTGTCTTCAATAACTTCAATTATATGTTAAGTGTGGACTTTTTGTAACAAATATAATTGACTTTTTTTTTATTTTAAAATAAGTTAAATTTTTCTAATAATTTAATTTTATCTTACCCATTTATACTGACAATTCAGACATTAGTATATATTTTAAAGTGATGACTTTAAAATTAAATGTCAATATTTTTGAGTTTCGTAAACCAAGTAAAGTTTAAAAACAAAGTATAATTAAGAGCTCGTCCAAGGGATTTGGTATTCAGATTCAAACTCGATGCTGTAATTTAGACGTTTCGTTTTTAAAACCGGATATCGCTTTCAAAGAAACTGAAGTAAAATTATAAAAAAATTGATAACCTATAATTGTTATATTCAACTGGAGGTGAAAGTAAAGAAATCTTGACAGTTAGATTTACTTAGCTTTGGTCTTGGAACCACTGGCCGTTTTTGCACTTTAAGAGCTAAAAGTCTCAAAAGGTGGTATTATACCTTTGGTTATAATTATCATTCACATGTAATAATAATTTAGTAAATAAAATGCTACAAGGAAATAGTCTCAAAATCATATCTGACTATGTTGGTTGTAGAGCAGAGGGATATGCCATAACTTCTTAAAACCTGGGTAAGGTAGGCCCCCATTGTTAATATTCTGTAAGGGATCCTTATTCCGGGTTATGGATAAAATATACTGTGACACGAACTGAGGAGATGCCGAATAATAATAATGGATAACTGGCACATATGGCGAGACAAGTTCTGGAGATCGAGTTAGGAGCCTGCCATAGGACAGCAGTTATACTAATGTTGTAGGCAAAATGTGGTGGCTAAAACCAAAGGTAATATCTGTTGGTTATACACATCAGTGATACGATTCACAGTTACATATGGTTAAGTACTTTGGTGAAAAAAGCTAGCTTTGCAATCTTGTGCTACCTCTTTCACCACCCCATAAGACAAGTGCTTGTAAATATGACAGGAAACTTGAATAGTACCGAAGCGACATGTTTTAGAGGCTACCACACGCCTTTCTTCGCTGGAAATATATATTTCGACGGTAGCCTTTATGACCATCCTGACAAACAACTGACTTAAGCAAACAATATTTTTTGGGGGCTTAATTATGTATTACTTGAGGAATCCATCTTTCAGACGAACTCAAATATAATGACACCAGAACTAATCTTCACTGAGAAGATTAACACAATTATATCATCTAGAGGACAAAAAGTCCCAAACATTAATCGGAACTTAACAGGTACTAGATCAGGAGTCTTTGGACAAACATGTCTGTGTAAACCTGTCAGTGTAACAAATCTTACAGCCTAGGTCAATACACATATGTGTTCCAGGCGGAAGTTTTTGCTTTGGTGGCTTGAATCAATGAAATCATGGATGGAGATCCAAAAGCGAAGAGAATCAACATTTATACAGACAGCCAATCGGTTATTCTGGCAGTAAATAACCCACTTACCAGATTAAAACTAGTGAGGAACTGAAAAAATCTCCAATCTGGTGAAAGACAATAAAGTGTCTAAAGTAACATGGGTGCCGAGGGTGCATGAGAATGAATAAGCAAATTTATTAACAAAGCAAGTCTAAAGTGAAACCTTTGTAGACCCAGAACAACCGTGTGATGATCACCAAAGATGCTACAAGAGACGAGGTTCAGAAGGGACTTATAAGGAATCATTAAACAAAACAGAGAGCCACTCAAGAGCAATTCCAGACTAAGAAAATAATCAAGAATATTGGGAAATCGCTGCCGGAAAATTTGATGAACCTTGATAAACGAGAAACTAAAACGGTCACCGACATTTTGACTGAAAATTGTTGAAAAATTGATGCGAAAAATTCGAAATAGACAGCTTTACATATCCTATGTCATTGCAAATAAGGGCCAGCATAGGCATAGCAGGAAATGCGTTTGTAAAAATAAAAAAATTCTCTACAATAAAGACCTTGGATTAGAAATGAGAGTAAGAGCTCTTAGATTATATGTGTTTTCGATACTACAATATGAATTTAAAATCTAGACACTGAAGCAAGAACACATGAATAAGCTACAGTCATTTGAAATATGGTGATACCGAAAAATGCGTAGAATAGCCTGGACGCAGAAGAAAACCAACATTGAACTGTTTCGAGAAATGGGTAAAGAATACGAAATAATAAATACAATAAAAATAAGAAAGTTACAAAATCTGGGATACGTAATAAGGGGACAGCGATATGAACTGCTAAGATTGATAATAAAGAGAAGGATAAGAGGAGGAAGGAGTATAGGAAGAAGGAGAGTGTCATAGTTGAAAAAGTTCAGGGGCTGATTTAGATGCAGTTGAATAGAACTCTTCAGAGCAGCGGCAGGTAGAGTAAAGATAGTGATAATGATGAGACGGCTTAAAGAAGAATATGCCATTGCAATGTGCTAAGTGATGAGGCAGGAATTCACTGATCAACTAAGGATCTAACCAGAACAGATCCTAAAACTACGTTTTGACCTTCGTTGAGGACACTGGACTTAATGGTGATTGATGAAAAAGAAAACAAGGTATGGCACAAAGGTCTTATGACAAGATGTGTCTTGCCTATACTAAGAAGATAAAGAAGTATAAAGAAAATTATTCTACATTGGTTTACTTTAAAGGCTTCATAAGCATGACCGGACGTCTTAATAGTAAAGAAATTGGATAACAGAAAACCACTTAATTATATATAATAAATAATATATTTTTTCCTTCAGTCCCTATTTGGACTTTGATGGTTCTAAGATGCTAAGCATCTTTGGATCAGCTATGGTAGCTGCCATAGGGAATCTAAGAAGTCTCTAAATCCCAGTAAAAAACTGAAAACTGTAGAAGACGAAATGAAAAGGACCATGAACATTTATCAGAACATTTGATATAACAGCGATGTATAATGGTCCAGAATGGGAAAACATCCAACTGATACCGCAATTTTATACAAAATTTCAAAAGAAGTTACTAACAATAGATTTCTGTGCACTAGAGTTCCTTAAAAAAAGCCCCAATTTGGCCACAATTTGCATTGCCTCTGATAGCCAAGCTGCACTTAAAACTGAACCAGTTTGGAACTGCTGTGATAATGGTGGAGGAAAAGTATTGTTTGAGAGCATGGTTCTTTTCAATGTGGTATTAGTAATAGGCAGTAGTTGGGGAGAATAAGTTACATCTTTATTTGAAAGTCTATAGTGGTTTTGAAATTGAATGTAAAATGTATTATTGCAATCACGCAAATTTATTACACTACAAAAGCGTATTATTTCTAGTTACAAAACAATTAAACAATTATACCATTGTATGTATATTACACGTATGATCCAAAGAAGTATTGAATAATACTTTGTATCTAATCTAATAAAAGACTAGGACGACACATCAAGTGGAAACTTAGTTTGTATGGGACGATAACTCTTAGCGCTACCTAGGAAAGAAATCTGAACTACCAACTGACATTTCAAACTACTGAGTCTTAAACATTCTGCAAACTGATGATTCAAATGCCCCTGCTCAAAAAATTTAACTACTTCATCAGTAATTAATTCTTTCGCAAAATTGCCAAAAACATTCATCACCAGCATTCTGGCTTTGCAACCCTGCGTGTTTCCTAGCCTCCTCAAGAACTTCTCTCCAGTTTTATTTCCAGAACTTATTTTCGTGTACTTCGTTTTGTTAGTGTTTATTATAAACCCATTTTTGTAGTCGATTCTTTTAGTGCTACATACGCCTCTCATACAGCGTTTTCCGTTCTGCCAACAATATTGATATCGTCACCGTAGGCAAGGATTTGCACTGATGTGTTATATATTGCGCAGGTGGTGGTTGTAATTTGTGACATACGTATTACTCTTTTCAAGCCAGATTGAACAGTATACAGAAGGGAGGATCTTCCTGTCGCAGCCCATTATTTGTTTGAAAAAGTTCAGACAGATCCCCTAGATTCGTACTCTACATTCAACTTTTTTAAGAGTTAGTTTTGTCAAATTGACCAATTGATTTGGTACTCCTAGCTCTTTCATTGCTTTTAATATTTCTTTCCTATTTACAGAGTCATAGGTTGATTTGAAGTCTATAATTATTATGAGATGAGTATATATGCCATATTCCAGTGATTTTTCTAAAATTTGTCTCAGGGTTGCAATCTGATGAATTGCAACGTCGTTCGTTGTAGTTGGTTTATCACCTCTGATATTTATACGGTGGCATAGTGTGTGAAAAATATTTTATACACAGCCTTGAGTAGCTTAATTATTAGAGCATTCAAAGATATATCCTTTTTTGTTTATGGTGAAAAGTATTCCAGTATTCCAATCACGGGGGTTGGGGAGGGATTTCTGTGTGCACATTGTGACGTTGTGCCGTTATAGTATTGTAACCAAAAATATTGGTACTGTAATTATTTTAAGGTAAGATTTATTAAGCAAAAAACTTAAAGCTTAAGGTTAATGGTGGGACCTAAAAAACAGACCGACGACGAAAGAAATGAAGCTAGGAATGCTCGAAGAAGAGAAGTTAGACCTCAGCAAAATGAAGAATAAAGAGCTCAGGAAGCGGAATCTAAGCGGCGACGTCAAACTACAATACTTAGGAAGTCAAAAAATATTGGAGGGAGTCAGAAAAAAATGTAGAGAGTCAGAAAACATTGGAGGGAATTAGAAAAAAAATAGAATGAGTCAGAAAAAATTAAGTGGTCTGACTGTAGATGGGAACTGATTGGATTCCCCTTGCATTGCGACAAGCAAAATCATTAAAGCAGCAAATAAATTGCTGGTAACAATATTGCCGATAATCTTGCTAAAGAAGAAACTAGTACTCTTTCTGTGCGAATAAAGCCCTTGAGAGGTCCTATCCCAAAAAGTCGTGTGATCCTTGAGAGGTCCTATCCAATAATGTAAAAATAAAATTTTTCTTCTTCTTTCTCTTTATAAACAATTGTGTTTGTTCATTGGCGGATTAATACCTCTATGAAAGGTTGTCACTCTATCTTTTCGCGGTCGTCCGATACATTTTCGTTTGATGTCTGCACCTCTCTTTCCATATCTCAGCGTATTTCCTGTAATTCTTCTCAGTACTTTCATCTCTGCCGTTTACAGTAGCCTTTGTATTGTGGCTCTGTCGGATCCTGTTTCTAAAGCATATGTCACTATTGGTTTTACAGTGGCTTTATAAATACTTGATTCCATCTCAGTGTTATTGTGTATGATACGCCATATAGTGTTATTAAGGCAGGATGCAAGTCTATTTGCTTTTTGTACTTGATCTCTCACTTCTTTGTCCAGCTCTAGGAGACAATACTTTAAAGGCCAAAGGCAAACAAAAATGTTATTTTAACCTGTTGTTGTTCTCACTATACATTTTTCACTTAGATGTCAGCTTTGTAAAATGGGAAATATGGAAAAAGCAATATGAAGATTTTCCCAAAATAGTAGGAGCCAATTGAAGCGTAATTGTTTGCCGATGCCATAAATATCCAGGACAGGTCTTTATAGAATTTGATCAGATAACAAACAATAGGCTTTTCACATGGCATAAACAAGAAAAACTTTTTTAAGTCGAAGAGAATTTTTTATGTAAATTTGTTAAATGTTATTTCATTTACACTTAGCTCTATGAAACAGAGGGATCGACCACAACAAAGTCGTACCAAAAAAAACTAGAAGCTTTCAAGACGTGGTGTTACAGAAGAATATTACGCAATAGTTATATGGACAGAATACGTAATGAATCTAAAGAATCACGGATGAAAAATCGTAATACTATTAGAACCAGAAAATAAGGGTACTTTGTGCCTAAATGAGACACCCGGAAAAGTATAACTTGTTACATCTAGGTAAGCAAAGAAAAATATTCAGAAGAAAACGTTCAGGGAGAAAAACGACGTGTCTTAAAAACCTGAGACAGTGGTAAACACAGACAACTGAATCTCTTTTCCGATTAGTAGTTAACATGCCAACGTCGAGAATTAACCAACAATAACAAAATCAGAAGTAAGATCTGCTATAAGTCGTCTAAAAAACAACAAAGCGCCAGAACCTGATGGAATATATGCTGAGGTATTGAAACAGACGATATAACTTTGAACTATACACAGCATACAATGAACCCGAAAGCATAACATCCAAAAAGATCGAACTTTTGCGCTGGATGAACCATGTTGAATGGATTTTGGAGACTGAAACGCCAAAACATATAATGAGGCAAACACCAGTAGGGAGACGATCAAAGGGAAGACCCAAACTTAGATACATGGAACAAGATCTGAAAACACTTAAGATTACCAACTGGAAAAACAAAGCAAAGAACAGAACAAAAAGGCGGAAAATCCTAGAACAGGCCAGGACATAGAAAGGGTTGTCGAGCTACTGATGATAATGATGACTGAAACTGATAGAAGACAATCAACTTGACATTATGACAGAATTATTTAACCGTATATATGAAACAGGAACTTTACCAAAAGATTGCTACATGCCCATATTTATACCACTGCCCTAAAAACAATTAATAGGAAATGTGAAGAACACCGAATCATTAGCCTCATGAACCACTCACTCAAAATATTTTTAAACCTAATCCATGCTCGCATATACAAGAAATTGGAGGAGGGTATTCTTCTTAGAGTGCCGTCTCCCTACGGAGGTTGACAATCATAATGGCTATTTTTATTTTAGAACTTGCTGCTCTAAACAAATCAATTGATCTGCATTGGTACCAATCACGTAGATTCTTTAACCATGAGTTCTGCCTTCCGCCAACAGATCTTCTTCCTTGAATCTTTCCCTGTATTATCAGTCTCAAAATTTCATATGTTGGTCCCCTCATCACGTGGCCTAGGTATTCCAGTTTTCTGGTTTGTATAGTGGTGATTAGTTCTGTTTCTTTACCAACCCTCTCCAGTACTTCTTTATTTGTAATTCTATCAGTCCATGATATTTTCAATAATCTGCGGTATAACCAGAGTTCGAAGGCCTCGATTCTTTTTAAATTACATTTTTTTAATGTCCAAGTCTCAGCTCCATATAATAATATTGAAAATATATAACAGCGAATGGTACGTAGTCTGATCTCCAAATTTAGATTTTTGCACGTTAGGAGTGGCTTCATTCGTATAAATGCTGATCTGGCAATCTCTATTCGCCTGTTTATTTATACAGTATGATCATTGGTTTCATTGATCAAAGTTCCCAAATACTGATATTTTTCTACTTGTTCTATCACGTTACCATTTATTGTCAATTTTTTAGCGTTTATAGTAATTCCTATCTCAGCACTATTTATACTCAAGCTTTCGATAAGATGTTGTAGATCCTCTATACTCGTTGCTATTATCACAGTGTCGTCTGCATATCTTAAATTATTAATTAATTTTCCGTTAACGGTGACTCCCGCTTCGATATTATTGAGCGTGTTTTGGAAAATTTCTTCAGAATATAAGTTAAACAAAAGTGGTGATAACACACATCCCTGTCTAACTCCTCTACAGATCCTCATTTCTTCTGAGTGTTGCCCATCAATTTGAACTATGGCACTTTGGTTCCAATATAATGTTTGTACTATATTTATGATTTTACTGTCAATGCACTTGTTCATAAGTATTGATATTAGTTTTTCATGTCTTACTTTATCGAAAGCTTTTTCGTAGTCAACGAAGCACAAGTGTAGATCAACATTTACATCCCGACATCGCTGAATTAATATGTTTATGGCAAATAGTCCTTCTCGAGTACCCATTCCATTTCGGAACCCGAACTGCGTCTCGCTAATATCCTCCTCTAGCCTTTCGTATATTCTCTTATGTAATATTTTTAGCAGAACTTTTAAAGTATGACTCATGAGGCTCAGTGTTCGATAATAAGAGCACTCTTTTGCTGCTTGTTTTTTAGGGATGGTTATAAATGCTGACTTTAGCCACTTTAGGAGGGTATTGCTGATCTACAATTTGGATTTCGCAACGGTCTTGGCACACTTTTTAGCATACAAGTATTGATACAGCGAGCAAGAGATGTTAATACAGATGTATTTGCCTGTTTCATTGACTTCGAAAATGCATTTGACAAAGTACAGCATGAGAGGCTTATTGAAACTTTGCGAATCGCAAACATCGATGACAAGGATATAAGAATAATAGCCAATCTCTATAGAAAACAAGTAGCCAAGATTCGAGTATACAATCAATTATCCGATGAAGTCCCAATACAAAGAGGAGTACGACAAGGTTGCATACTCTCGCCTTTGCTGTTTAATGCGTACTTTGAACATCTATCTCGAGAAGCTTTGGGAGAAACGACTGATGGCGTGATTGTTAACGGTGAAGTAATAAATAATCTAAGATATGCAGACGACACTGTCCTTGTTGTGGATAGTGCTGAAGGATTACAAAGACTGATAGATCGAGTAGTTAACATCGGTAGAAAATATGGAATGAAACTTAATAATAAGAAGACGAAAATTATGATCATAAGCAAAAACCAAGATACAGATGCAAAGTTTATGGCAGACAATGAGGTATTGGATAGAACAGAAAAAATAACATACCTAGGATGCAACATCACAGACAGCTGGGATCACTCATACGAGATTAAATGTAGGATCGAAAAAGCAAGGAGTGCCTTTCAACAGATGAAGAAAGTTCTCTGCAATTTAACCTTGAACTTACATCTCCGACTCAAAATCCTTAATTGTTTGTATTTTCTGTTCTTACATATGGAGCAGAGGCATGGATAATCACTGATGCGTCTTGCAGACGGCTGCAGTCTTTCGAGATGTGGTGCTATCGTCGCATGCTCAGAATATCATATGTACATCATATAACTAACGACGCAGTAATGCAACGTTTACAAAAGAACCTGAAGTCTTGAAATCCATTAAAGAGAGAAAGTTAGCATACTTCGGACATATAGTGAAAAATGAAAATAAATACAGAATCCTACTATTCATATTATAAGGGAAAATAGAAGGAAATTAGAGGACGAGAACGCCGCCGAATATCCTGGCTTAAGAATTTGAGACAGTGGACAGGTATGACCACCACAGACCTATTTCGAACAGCTGCTAATAAAATACGATGGGTCATTGTGGTAGCCAATATCCATAGAGGACAGGCACTAGCAGAAGAAGTTAATAAGGTGATGATATATAATATGACACCAAACACCAGGTGTACTTGACAAAGGTGCCATCTTGAATATACCGACAAGTTAACCAACATTTTTTAAATCAGCTTATATTTTTAAGTGATAAAGAAATATTGTGAATAATTATGGAAAATATTTTCTGAATCGTTCGCATATGGTATGTACAAAATTTAAAGTGTTCTTCTTCTTCACGTGCCATATCATAGTCATCCGACATTGGCAATCACTATTGCGAAGGCTTCTTCTGTCACATGGAATAATTGTCCTGCAATTTTGCTAATTTTTCAAAGTGTTACATAACATAAATTAAAATGAAACCAGACTATTTTTTTTAAATAAACCTTAACCGCCACTGCCAGGTCCTTTTGTGGTGAACAGCACCCATCAATGAAATTTCAAATGGAATACACCGCTAAAGCAAATGACATTTAGACCGTATTAGAAAATATTTAGTCCCCAAATGGGAGGCGGTAGCGAAAGTGTGGGCCAGAGGCTGCAGTGGGTGAGGGGTGCTGGAGACGGCAATCGGCAGTCACAGTCCGTTCGTCGGCGGCGGTAAAGTTTATAAAACACCGGGCTTTAGACATTACAGAGAGATAGATGAACAAGAGAAGAGAGATAGCGAGTCCGGCCCTACCCTACTATGTAATATCAGAGATCGGGCTGACCGGTCAGGTTATGAAAATTACAGGGTGAAGGCAAAAAGCCTCGAAAATACGTAGCTTGAAGGAAATAATATCGCGAAAAATATAGGCAAAATATTACGACCGGAAAATTATACGGTGACCGACGTTAATATGATGAACTTAGATATGTTGCAAAGTTTAATAAAAAAACAAGTTAGACTTTTAAATAGAGTTTACAATACGCGGGATACTTAAATGTTTTACCTAAAAAATTTCGATATAATCACTAACAAAAATTTGCCATTAAACTAAACTTTTAATATGTTTCATAACTATTCAAAAAATTCGACACCTTCAGGAATATTCATCATCATTTTTAGACATCGGAACACGAAAAACGAAATATTGTTTAAATAAAATACTGAATTTCCCAATTACATGAATTTTTTATTTTATTAAAACTTACAAACACCACCTAGGTAGTAATTACATTATAGTGTGTAGTAATAGTGCTCATTACTTGGTATAACAATATACACACAAAATATACAAAAAAATTCCAATATACACACAAATACAAAATAAAAACACAGAAAGTAAACACATTAGAAAAACACACAAATTAAGAAAATTTTAAAATTGAGTCCATTACTTATCTGTTCATAACATTTTTTAATATCCCTTACACTACAGTTAAAGAGGTCTATATCACAGATCTTTATTAACGCATTACACTGATATTGCATATAGTTTATTATTGCACAAGAATTATATGGACTACAAGAAAATAGGTCATTACTGTTTACCCTTAAGTTGACCTTTAAGTATCTTACCCTTTAATCTAATAAAGTTGATTAAACCACATGTTTAATCAACTTTAACTGAACACGGATGACAACCTGCTAGAATCAACGGAAGATAAACTGAAAGAATGGGAAAACTATATTAAAATTCTTTTTCACGACATACGAGAAGAACCAAGATTGGAAAATAACAACGAAGGGCCAACAATTCCGAAATCTGAAATCATAAATGCAATTAATCATCTCAAAACAAATAAAAGCCCAGGTCCAGGAATATACCCAGAAACGTTCAAATTAATCAGCGAAGAAAATATCGAATTATTTGTCCTTTTATTCAATCGCATTTATGATACAGGTAAAATACCCCAAGATTGGCTGGAGTCAACATTCATCCCACTACCAAAAAAGCCAAACCCACAACACTGCAATGAGTTCCGTCTGATAAGCCTTATGAGTCATGCAGTAAAAGTCCTACTAAAAATCGTACATAATCGTATCTATAGAAAGTGCGAAACAATCATCGGAGACGATCAATTTGGATTCAGAGCCGGCATGGGAACGAGAGAAGCCCTGTTCAGTTTACTAGTTCTCGCCCAAAAATGCTACGACCAACAGAAAGATATATTTATATGCTTTATAGACTTCGAAAAAGCATTTGATAGAGTAAGACACGACCTACTATTAGAACGTTTGCAAGAAGTCGGTTTAGATGGAAAAGACATCAAATTCTTAAAAAACTTGTACTCAAACCAAAAAGCCAGAGTTAGGATCGAAGGTTCCACATCCGCAGAAGTAGAAATTAGGAGGGGAGTTAGACAGGGATGTGTTCTGTCGCCTCTGCTGTTTAATCTTTACTCCGAGTTTCTATTTAAAGAAGCATTGGAGGATTCCAAGGATGGAGTCAAGGTGAATGGCGTAAATATCAACAGTATCAGATACGCCGATGATACAGTGTTAATTGCGGATTCCGACTCAGGTCTACAACGACTCATCGACAAGACCAACTCGACCTGTGAGCAATTTGGTATGAAAATAAACATTAAAAAACCAAAGTGATGTCAATCCGAAAAAACCAAAACGTACCTCAACCTAGCACAATAAATGGGCACATCTTAGAACAGATCAATAGATTTAAGTACCTGCGATGTTGGATCGATAGCAGCCTAAATCCTGATCAAGAAATAAGATCGAGAATAGAAGAGGCCAGAAAATCTTTCGAAAAAATAAAAAAACTGCTTTGTGATTCTCGAATAAAACTCGAAATTCGACTACGTTTATCAAAATGCTACGTCTGGTCGACTCTTCTATATGCAGTTGAAACGTGGACCCTTAAAACATCAACCGTAAATAAATTGGAGGCCTTTGAAATGTGGATCTACCGAAGAATACTCAAAATTTCATGGACATCGCATACCTCAAACGAAGAAGTGCTGCATAGAATAGGCAAGGAAAGAGAACTTTTTAACACAGTAAAAGTTAGAAAAACATCATACCTAGGCCACATACTGAGAAATAATAAGTACCAATATGCCCAACTTATAGTGAAAGGAATAATCGATGGAAAGAGAGGCCTAAGAAGACTATCGTGGCTCAGAAACATCCGACAATGGACAGGGCTAAATTTTGAACAGCTAATAAGAACAGCTAAAGATAGAGAAGAGTTTAAAATTGTAGTAGCCAACCTCCATTGAGGAGAGGGCACTTTAAGAAGAAGAAGAAACCACATGTCTTATATTTAACATTGTTAATAATATCATGAATAAACATAACACAATTCATATTTCTTCTTTGCTCTAATGACTGCACGCTAAATATTTGAAGCAACTCTTTTGATAGCGTAAGGTGAGTATACACATTGTATTTCTTAAGGTATAAATACTGTTACGATTTTAAATGTTATGGCATATAGAACTGTAAATATTTTATGACTAATTCTTTTATTGATTCTCGTAATTTCTAGGTCAAAAATCTACCTGAATCGAATGTTCTGGGGGCGACAAGCCGATAAAGAACATGTTTTGAGACCAGTCGCCGCTGTGTCTACATCGAGAACAGCATGGTATTTTCTACACCTTTCTGTTTACCGGCTTGGAATTATATAAATAAGGGAAGACTTTCATTAAGAGTCAGTCATAAGAAGCTCGGGAACCGCGATATTTAAATGTAACGAAACATAAATTATTATTTGTAATATAAATTAGGATTAATAAAGACTTTAATAAATTCGTAATTAGTTATCGTGAGTTTTAATAAATTAGAATATAGACAAATAAATTAGAACTATATAAACTCCACAGTGGTGCAGAAGTGGGAGCGTAGATAAATTTAATTTGATTTTTGAAAAAGACTTTTGAACTTTTGAAAGGTATTGTTCGTCGGGAACATCCGCGTAGTTCAGTAGTGATCGTTATACGAAAGAACATTTAAAAAGTACGTGTGTGCCTGACCAAAGATGCTGCTAGTAGAACTTTCAGTGAAACAGTTGCGTGAGCAACTAGAAGAACGCGATGAAGACTGCAGCGGGTCCAAGAAGATCCTCCAAGAACGACTGAAGACTGTTCTCAACAAGAATGGAGACGACCCAGAGACATTCCAGTTCCAGTCAGCAGAAGAAGCCGTTTTAACTAAAATAATCGATGGAAAATTTGAGAATGTCTCACAAATGATCGAAGAGAGTTCTAGAAAAAATGATGAGAATGTTTCCAAAACATTCAATGAAACGTCTCAAATTATTAAAGAAGTAGCTAGACAAAACGACGAGAAACTCGAAAATGTGTCAAAAAGATTCGACGAGAAATTTGAAAATGTTTCTCAAATGATGGAAGAAACTTCGAAAAAGAATAATGAGAAATTTGAAGAAGTTTCCAAAACATTTGAAAAAGTAGAAGAGAAAATCAAACAGTTAGAGACCATGATAACTAACACGAAAGTGCTACCACCAATTAATACGGTAGCTTTAGATCCGGTAGAGATAAAAGAAGACGAGACAAAATGTAAGTTGGAAACACGGCCGAAATTTGAAGGAAGTGGAATGTCAAAGTCCCAACTTTCGACGGAAAATCATCATGGAACAACTACATGAAACAGTTCGAATCAGCTGCAAGAGCGAATGGATGGTCTGAAAAAGAAAAATCTGTAAACCTGACTATCGCTCTTCGAGGAGATGCCTTAGATGTGCTCCAGACTATAGCCGTAGAGGAGACGGATGATTTCGAACATCTGAAGAAGAGGTTAAATATGCGATATGGCCACGAACACTTGGAGCATGTATATCAGTCGCAGCTCAAAAATCGAAGACAAAAGAAAGATGAGGCTCTTCAAGAATATAAGGTAGATATCGCCAGATTAGTGCGATATGCTTATCCAACAGCTCCCAAAGACATGATGGAAAAGTTGGCCGTTCAAACGTTTATTGATGGTCTTCGTGATCATGAGATGCAAAGAACACTACGATTAGCTCGTCACAAGACGCTGGTTGATGTCTTATCCGCCGCCCTCGAATACGAGTCAGCTACGCAGGCCTCTGGCGGTTACAGTAAAGTTAGGACTGTAAAAGAGGAAGAAGATGAAGATAAACTGGACCAGCTCGTTAATATGATGAAAAGCATGACATACAAGAAGACGAAGACCATAAGATGCTGGAATTGTGGCGAAATAGGACACGTACGAAGTTCATGTAAGCATCCTAGGTACGACACAAATCAAGAAACTCACCATCAGGAAAACTAGAAAGGGTCGGCCTTAGGGGGGCAGCTTCGACCCAGAACTTTTCCAAAGACCCTCTCATACTAATAGCTTCTTTGAAATGTCGTGAAGATAGTGTATATGTAGATGGAGAAATAAATGGTAGAAAGCATACGTTGTTGGTGGATACCGGAGCGACAAGAACCATTATTCGCCCGACAGTTATAAACAGCCAAAAAAAACTGTTACCAACGAGGTTGCGACTTCGGACCGCCACAGGTGAAAATGCCAACATTCATGGAGAAATCCAGGTACAATTAGGAATTGGAGCAGAAAAGTTCGTCCATACTGTTATAGTTGCTGACATCGAAGAGGATGTTATATTAGGAATGGACGTAATGAATACGCATGGATTCCAATTGGATTTTAAGAATAAGGTAATCAAAGTTGGTAACGAGGAGGTATTTCTCCATCCACATGATGACAACACTATGCAAGCAGCCGTTAAAGAAGATACAGTCGTGCCTGCGAGAAGTGAAACGATAATAGTAGCGCAGCTACAGGGAATTGTGGACGAAGGAACACCTGTTATGATGGAGCCTTGGAATCATGACGACGAAGTTGGCCGTGGAATCATAATTGGAAAAGAATTAGTGACTTCGGCTAAAGAAATTCCTGTGAGACTTATTAATGTCAATGACTACCCAGTGACCATCAAGAAAGAGACAAAACTAGGAACTTGTGTACCTGTCACATCCATAATCCGTCAGACAACAACGTCTGATAATTCCAACGATAAATTTGATCAAATGGTTGCGGTTGCTGGACAGTCTCTGAATCAGATTGAGAAAAGGAAATTAAGGGAATTTCTTCGGCAGTATCGTGATATTTTCGTACCGAAAGGAGGAAAGACGGGAAGAACTACCGTTGTTAAGCATAAAATTGATACTGGTAATGCTAAGCCAATTCGTCAAACAGCTCGACGATTACCACAGGCGAAAAGAGAGGAAGCTGAAACGATTGTTCAGGAAATGAAGAAAGACGGGGTGATAGAACCTTCTACGAGCCCATGGGTCTCTCCGGTGGTCCTGGTTAAGAAGAAAGGCGGAACAACGAGGTTCTGTGTGGATTACCGTTTGCTGAACAACGTTACCAAGAAAGATAGTTATCCTCTGCCTCGGATCGATGACACATTAGACACATTGGCTGGAAGTAAATTATTTTCTACTTTGGACTTGAAGTCTGGATACTGGCAGGTAGAAATGGACCCGGTAGATAAAGAAAAGACAGCCTTCACCACAGGATCTGGATTATGGCAATTCAACGTTATGCCATTTGGACTTTGTAACGCTCCTGCGACATTTGAGAGGCTTATGGAAAATGTGTTGAGAGGGTTATCTTGGAAAACATGCCTAGTTTATCTAGACGACATAATCGTCTTGGGGGAGACATTTGAAGACCATCTGAAGAATTTAAAAAACGTTTTTAATCGACTTAAAGCTGCCCAATTGATGTTAAACCCCAAGAAGTGCCAGCTATTTCAAGGTAAAGTCAATTATCTGGGTCATATAGTCAGTAAAGAAGGAGTGGCCGTGGATAAGGGAAAAATCGATTCTATTAAGGAATGGCCAAAACCAACTGACAAACATCAAGTGAGAAGTTTTCTGGGACTGTGTACTTACTACCGGAGGTTTATTAAGAAGTTTGCAGATATCGCTAAACCATTAACGCGACTTACAGAGGAAGCAAGAGAATACCGCTGGGATGTAGACTGCCAGAATGCCTTTGAAACCTTAAAAAAGCATTTAATCACAGCACCAATTTTAGGGTATCCACTGCCAGAAGGAGAGTTCATCTTAGATACAGATGCAAGTAATGTGGAATTGGAGGAGTGCTGTCTCAGATTCAAGGAGGACAGGAAAGAGTCCTTGGATATTTTAGTAAAGTTCTCTCAAAACCTGAGCGAAATTATTGCGTCACGAGAAGAGAACTTCTGGCAGTAGTGAAATCAGTAGAGCACTTCTATCAATACCTCTATGGAAGGAAGTTTTTAATCCGAACCGACCATGCCGCCCTTAAGTGGTTGATGCAGTTCAAGAATCCAGAGGGTCAGATAGCCAGGTGGATCGAACGACTCCAAGAATATGATTTTAAGATTGAGCACCGGGCCGGAGTTAGCCACCGAAACGCTGATTCTCTTTCCAGAAGGCCATGCCCAGCAGAGTGTTCTCACTGCAACAAAACGGAATCCAAGGAAGCAGCAGTGCTAAGAACGACGGTGGTCCACGACGACTGGACGCCTACCAAGATCAGGGAAGAACAAGAGAGAGATCCAGTTATACAGAAAATCCGAAAATGGAAAGAGGAAAACCGTCGACCACCTTGGCAAGAAATATCGAACCTAGGCTCAGTAGTTAAGACGTATTGGGCCCAGTGGGACTCATTTATCATGGAAGATGGCTTGCTCAAACGAGTCCTGGAAAATGATGACGGTTCAGAGAAGAGAAGACAGTTGGTGATTCCAAAGAGCAGAATAGCCGAAGTACTTCGTCAGTTACACGACAGTCCATCAGGAGGGCATTTTGGTGTGAAGAAGACCCTTCAGCGAATTCGGGAACGGTTTTATTGGATGAACAGTTCCGACGATGTAAAAGACTGGTGTAAGAAATGTACTATTTGTGCTACGAATAACGGCCTTATCGAAAAAGGAGAGCTCCTATGAGACAATATAATGTTGGAAGCCCGTTTGAAAGAATAGCTTTGGACATTGCTGGGCCGTTTCCAGAAAGTGATAATGGAGGCAAGTACATGTTGGTAGTAATGGATTACTTCACTAAGTGGGTCGAGATTTACGCACTTCCAGACCAGAAGGCGGCCACCGTTGCAGATAAGTTGATCCAAGAATATATCAGCCGATTTGAAGTGCCTTTGGAGATCCATAGTGACCAAGGCAGGAACTTCGAAAGCGATTTATTCCAAGGAATATGTGATAGACTAGGTATGAAGAAAACAAGGACTACGGCTTATCATCCGCAATCGGATGGTATGGTAGAACGAATGAATAGAACAGTTGGCAAGTATTTGACAAAGATGGTGTCCGATCATCAGCGAGACTGGGACCAATATCTCCCGTTCTTCACAATGGCCTACAGATCTGCTGTTAATGAATCAACAGGCCAGACACCAGCCAAAGTCCTATTCGGACGCGAGATGCGACTACCTTGTGATCTAGAGTTTGGGTGTCGACCTGGAGAAGATGTAGCAGGTGAAGATTATGTGATCGAATTACGAAGAAGAATGGACGATGTTCACGAGTTGGTCCGTTCCCATCTCCAGATCGCTAGTGACAGAATGAAGAAACGGTACGATACGCAAGCCGAAAATGGGTGTTTTAAGAAGAACGATAAAGTCTGGCTTTATAACCCCAAAAAGCGAAAAGGTTGTTCTCCCAAATTGCAGCAGTTTTGGGAAGGTCCATACCTCATTATGGAGAAGATCAATGATGTTATTTACCGAATAAGCAAGATTCCGAGGGAAAGCCGATGATAGTACACCATAACCGGCTGGCGTCTTTCGAAGGTGACCACGACGTAGATGAAGAAGTGGAAGTAAACCAAGTCCAAGATGTGTCTGACCTCACGTTTAAGGAATTCATGGGTGCCTATGGAGGTACCGGTAAAGCAAGACATGGTGTTACCACTGAAGAAAAGCAAGATCTACTCGCGCTTCCCGATGACTACTCACTGGCCCTTACCATCCCGGCCAGTATCAAAGACGCACCAGGGTTGGCATCCGTCTTTCGAAGGAAGTTCAGTCGAGTTGCAGAACTTCAATGCCAAGTGCCAGCTCCTGGAAAAGCCTTAAAACTTCAAGATGCATCACGTTACCTTTTCTACCTGGTAACAAAAGACACTGCCCGTAATCAACCTACCTACCGAGATGTATGGGAAGCCTTACTTCAGTTGAGAGAGCACGTACTAGAGTCCGACGTGCAAAAGTTAGCCATGCCAAAGTTGGAGTGCCGCCAATTAGATTGGAGGGTTATACGAAACATGGTGGAGGAAATCTTTAAAGACACCGAAGTCCAGGTGTTAGTCTGTTGCAATCCGCATAGTTACTGGTGCGGAGAGAAAACCGTCCCTTGTCATTTCTATACAACTGGAAGTTGTAAAAGAGGGTCCAGTTGCCGATATCAGCATGTCGTTCCAGTTCCAGTCCCGACAAGGTTCCAGGAGGAACCATCTTTTAAGAGGGGGGCAATGTTACGATTTTAAATGTTATGGCATATAGAACTGTAAATATTTTATGACTAATTCTTTTATTGATTCTCGTAATTTCTAGGTCAAAAATCTACCTGAATCGAATGTTCTGGGGGCGACAAGCCGATAAAGAACATGTTTTGAGACCAGTCGCCGCTGTGTCTACATCGAGAACAGCATGGTATTTTCTACACCTTTCTGTTTACCGGCTTGGAATTATATAAATAAGGGAAGACTTTCATTAAGAGTCAGTCATAAGAAGCTCGGGAACCGCGATATTTAAATGTAACGAAACATAAATTATTATTTGTAATATAAATTAGGATTAATAAAGACTTTAATAAATTCGTAATTAGTTATCGTGAGTTTTAATAAATTAGAATATAGACAAATAAATTAGAACTATATAAACTCCACAATACCTTAGAAATCTTTTCTGTATCTTTTCTATACGATTAATATGAACTTTGGCTTCAGGAGTCCATATCACTGATGCATATTCCAAGTTTGGTCTGACTAAAGCGTTATATAGTCTAATGGTTGTGTTTATACTAAAGTATTTGGAATTTCTAATTACAAATCCCAATATTTTGTAGGCCTTATTAACATTATTTATATAGTGTTCATTAAATTTATGTTAGTCTGTTGGTATATTCCCAGATCTTTATATTTGGTTTTCCTAGATACTACACAATTGTAAATTCTGTAATTATTTTGAATGTAGTCAATTTTGCGAGTAAAAGATATGACTCCACATTTCTTAATAGTCAAGATCATAGTGTTATCCCTAAACCATTCCACAACTGAGGTCAGGTCCTCCAGTAGTAACTGACAATCATTTGAAGTATGTATAGTCTTAAAAAGCTTAAAATCATCAGTATAGATCAAACTAGAAGAAAATTTAATAGATTGTGGTAGTGAGTTGACAAAAATTAAGAAAAACAAAGGCCCTAAGCTGCTCCCTTGGGGGACACCAGATGTAGCCTGAAATTTATCTGAAAAACACATCAATTTTGACTCGTTGAAACCTTGATTCCACATACGATTTTATAAATGTCAATCTCAATAAAAGAATGCCATGGCCAATCAAATGCCTTTGAGCAGTCAGTCATATTTAATTTACTTGGAGTTTATTTATTGCCTCACTAGCAAAATTAGACAGAATGCACAGATTACTAGTTGTGGATAATTCAGGCAAGAAACCATGTTGTTCTGGAGCAAATTCATTTTCAAAAATTTTCAGTATATTCACGTAGAGAATAGATTCAAAGATTTTAGCCAGAGAATTGAGGATACTTATAGGGCGATAATCTTCTATATTGTATCTATTACCTAATTTAAAAACTGGAGTAATTTGTAACTGGAGGTTTTGTTTTAAGAGATATATTAAATAGATGTGATAATGGGTTTTGAAATATATCAGAACATCCTTTAAAGATATAGGCAGGGATATTATCACTACCAGTGGCCTTTTTTGGCTTTAATTTTTTTATACTAACCTTCACATCTTCTTCACTAATAACTGTGGTAATAGTGGTAATATCAAAGCGTCTTTCTTAATCAAAGTAAGTACATTAAAAATGTCCAAGGAACACAAAGTTTTTTTCTAATATATTGAATTTTGATAGGTTTTTAATCAGTGAGATCTCTTATAATGCCTAAGTAGTCAGCAATTAATTCATCATAATTTCAGTATATATAATTCAGATAATAAATATATCAGAACATCCTTCAAAGATATCGGCAGGGATATTGTCACTACCAGTGGCCTTTCTTGGCATTAATTTTTTTATACTAACCTTCACATCTTCTTCACTAATAACTGTGGCAATAGTGGTAATATCAAAGCGCTTTTCTTAATCAAAGTAAGTACATCAAAAATTTCCAAGCAACACAAAGTTTTTTCTAATATATTGAAAAATTCTGAAACCAAATAGGCAGATACCAATAGTCAGATATTTGGAGCTCAGCGTTACAGGATGACTTCAGAAGAAGACTACATATAACAGAACAAACAATAGTCCTATTCAAAGAAAACATAATTTATATTGGTAAAGTAATGAGTATTTACCTGAAGACATTTTTCTTATAAAAATATAGGAATAATATAATATATAGAAATTATATATAAAATTAACTTACCTTAAAAAATTCACTAATGAAACTGGACAATCCTGGCGAATCAATTATGAATTGATTCTAAATCTGCAACAAAAAACATATTATTATGCAACGCACAAAACGAGATAGAATAGAAAAAGGTCGTCGATGAAATATGCATTTAAGCATGTCATAATAAAATATATTGTATGTAATACAAAACTGCATATTTACATAACATAAACGTTACAAAATATGGTACTGAATCGCATCAGCAAAAAGGTTTTCCTTGAATTTTTGTACGAGAATCTCCAGGGATCAACAACCAGAGTTTTTATATGTAACAGAAATCGTTCAAATATTCTCGTTATTAGTCATGGTTTTTGACTAGATTTTTACTAAAAATGTAAAAAAGAGATATGTGAGTATTTTATATTATTTGAGAATAAACTGCAATGACTGTATGTAATTAAAATTATATGTTATTGTTTTTAACATATGTTATTGCTTGTTTAGAAACATATTAAGAGTTCTACTTAGAACTGAATTAATCTATGTCTAAAAAATATTTTCTTTAAAACTATCAATATTTTAAAAATTAAAGACCTTTGAAGTAATTTGCCTGCTTGATTTTGATTAGTTGAAAAAGGACCACATATAACACACTAGACCAGATAGGTATGCTTAAATGTATATACTACTGAATTGATATTATATAGCAATCTGTTTTATTGTCTTTCAGTTTTGTTTCCCCGTTCTATTCTATATATTGCAATTACGTCTGTCAATTTTAAAACTTACAATGGCTATATAAAAGCTGATATCGAAAAATGCTTGAAACCATTTGTAGGATAATAAGGAGAAAGTAAAATGACACGAAAGAGAACTCACCTCCATCAACCCCCTAGGCCCCACCAACCACAACCAAAAAAGTTTAAATTGCAAACCCCTACTTGTGATACATCATTGCAAAAACTATAAATAATGTTATACAATGGTATAAGCAATAATTATACAGGGTGAAGCAATAATTGTGAAACGTTGGCTTAAATGGAAAATTTAATTGAGGTTTTTGTTGAACTAAAATATTTGTTAAAAATGTCAATTAAGTAAATGTTCAAAGTGGGTTCCGTTGTTTTGTAAACAATAATACAGCCTTTTTCAAATTCTGTACGAACTTTGGCAATTCTAGGAATATCGCGACATGCTTGCGTAATTATTTCTCGCAATTTTCCAAATGACGCAGGTTGAGTTTTATAAACAACTGACTTGAGGTAACCCCATAGAAAAAAGTCAGGTGGTGGTAAGCCTGGTGACCTCGGTGGCCACTCAATAGGACCTCTCCTTCCAATCCATTTGTTCGGATAATTAGTATCCAACAAGTGCCTAACTGGAGCTGCATAGTGAGAGGTGTTCCATCTTGTTGGAAGTGCATCAAATCTTCGTCTAGAGCTAGGTTGCCTTGATCCTCCCTTTGGTTCTCTAATTCATGCACAATTAAAGGTTCGATCGTGTTTTCCAGCATATCGAGATAAATGTCGCCACTTAAATTGCCCGGTATGAACAAGGGGAACATTATAGCATCGCCTAATTTTGCATTGCCCAAACATTCAGTTTTTCAGGATATTGCGTGCGACCTTCTCTGAATCGATGCGGGTTCGCATCACTCCAGTACTGACAGTTTTGTTTATTTACATTACCATTTAGCATAAAAATACATTCATCAGTGAAACAAATAATTTTAACATTCTCGGTTGAACGCGAATTCTTTCAGTCATGAGTTCACAAATCTCAATTCGTCGGTCTGGATGATCATCGCCTAGTTCTTGAAGAATTTGGGTTTTGTACGGGTGAAACTTATGTAATTTCAACACCTTTCTAACTGTCTCATGTAAAAGTCCTGTCATTGCAAATACTTGATCCAGTAGGCTTTATTGCAAAATTTCCAAGCCTCAATTTCGACTTTCTTTTTATTTTTCACTTATCCCGTGTCTCTAAACTTTTTAACGAAATTAACTAATTAATTTTAACCAATTAAGTTAGGTTACACACGTAAAGACAAGCACATATTAATTAAAATTAATATGAATATAAGTAATTAAGAAAATACTAAAACTAAGAAAATTAAGAAAAAATATGTGTGGAGGGACGGAAAAATTGAAAAAATACACATTTAATATCGTCTAATTGCATCAGATCCACAGATTTAAAACAAGTTTATTAGCGGATAATTATACGTATTACGCTTATTTGCAATGTTTATTGCAAATAAGCGTAATGCAATTTACACGTTTCGATAATTTCAAATATGCAGTTCACAGTATACGTAAAAATACGAATCTTTATTTTTGACTGAAAACTCCGATATCTCACTTATTAGTATATATATATATATATATATATATATATATATATATATATATATATATATATATATATATACATATATATATATATATATATATATATATATATACATATATATATATATATATATATATATATATATATATATTATATATATATATATATACACTCACCGGCAAAATTAACGGAACACCTTAAAATTGGGACATGTTAGATGTCTCGAATTTCCTAAACCTGTTGTCCGATTTTAGTGATTTTTTTAGTATGTTATAGGTATATTATTTAAGAATATCAATGTAATAATATTGTTGCTAGACAGGTCAATGTCATTTTATACCGGGTGTAACAATCCTACTGTGTTTTTTCCTTAAAGTTCGGAACACTCTGTGGAATATTCTAGCATATATAAAATATTAAAATTAAAACTTAATTATAGCCTCAGGCTTTCTTAACATTTTCTTTTTTGATTCATTTGCTTATGTTTGATAATAAAAAAGTTAGGTACGTTAACAATTAGCCATGTTTTTCATCAATAAATCCTCATTTTCTGCTTAGTTTAAAAACAAGCCTAAAGTAGGCTATGAAAAGTTAACAATTTAATGCACACACCGGCAAATTTAAAGGAACCTGTTATTAATGCAATATTTCTTTATATTTGTATTTTATAGACTATATCTACATAGCTTTGAAAGCTCCTTGTCACAAGAAAGTCTTAAATGTCAAAATGTCAAATTAATTTGTTTATTTGTATTGTGTTTTACATTTTACAGTCATTCTGTATGTTCATAACAAGTACAAACTTGTATTTAATTGAGCGCACAATAAGAAAGAGACTTAAAGAAGCCGGTCTCAAGTCATATGTGCCAATAAAAGCTCCCAGACCCCAGAGACACCATCGTTTAGCAAGACTACAATTTGGTCGAGTACATTAAAATTGGAATGATAACCACTGGAGTCAAATTCTCTTTACGGACGAGAGCCGTTTCTGTGTAAATTACATCGACGGTAGAAAAAGATTGTATTAACGCCAAGGAGAACGAAATGCCTCTTTCAATTTTACTACGACCGTACCTTTTGGTGGAGGTTCAATTATGGTGTGGGGCGGTATATGTTTGGGAGCAATAACAGAGTTAGTGGTGATTGATGGTGGAGCATTAACAGCAGATAAGTATATCAGAGATATTCTCCAAGACCATGTGGTACCTTTTTCACCATATATTGGCGAAAATTTTATTTTATAGTGTAAGAGTGTAAGTGTAAGATATTTCTTATTACAAGTGGGTATAACAACGATGAATTTGCCAGCTTGTTCCCCAGACCTAAACCCGATAGAGGATATGTGGGACATGCTAGGCAGAAAACTTATTGCACGGGTTACTGCTATTCAAAACAGAGAAGAAGCCACAATTGCTTTGATTGAGGAATGGGAGAGACTGCCTCAACAACTGATCGATAGCGTTATCAGAAGTATAAGAAGACGAATAACTGCAGTTGTAAGGGCTCGTAGGGGAAACACACGCTATTCAAGCCAAAAAAAATGCATAAAAAAACAATTTAAGTTCAAACTGTACAATAAAGTTAATGCATTTAAAATCCGTATTTTGTTGAGTCTGACATCTTTGTGTTTTATTTCTTCTTAAACAGGTTTTATATTGTACTACCATTGTGATATAAATTCAAAATACTTCACCAACATTCGTATTATGATATTATCTCAACAGTATATAGACTAGAGAGAAAATACTCAGATCTTATGGTTGTTCCTTTAAATATGCTGGTGAAACTAAGAAGAAAATAATATTTATTGATGAAAAACATGGCTAGTTGTTAACGTACCTAACTTTTTTATTATCCAACACAACCAAATGAATCAAAAAGAAAATGTTAAGAAAGCCTGAGACTATAATTGAGCTTTAATTTTAATATTTTACATTTGCTAGAATATTCCACAGGGTGTTTCGAACTTTAAGGAAAAAACAGAGTATGATTGTTACACCCGTATAAAATGACGTTGACCTGTCTACCAACAATATTATTTCATTGATATTCTTAAATAATATACCTATAACATACTAAAAAAATCACTAAAATCGGACAACAGGTTTAGGAAATTCGAGTCATCTAACATGTCCCATTTTTAAGGTGTTCCGTTAATTTTGCCGGTGAGTGTATATATATATATATATATATAATATATATATATATATATATATATATATTATATATTCATATATATATATATAATATATATATATATATATTTATATATATATATGTATATATATATATATATATATATATATTTATATATATATTTATATATATATATATATATATATATATTATATATATATATATATATATATATATTTATATATATATATATATATATATATATATATAGAAAAGAAATTTAATCTTTGCAGATTAGTTAAATAGTAAACTCTTAAATATTGGGGAAATCTGCAAGAAAAACTCTAGTGAGTATCAATTGTTTCGCCGAACGCTTTCGCCAAAGAGAATTAATTTGGCTTAAAGAGAATAAATTATAATTAGCTACCATATATTATCTATTAAAAAAACATTATTGGTCTTACCGTAACTAGAATTGTCGAGTTAGGATGTTATAAAACTTAGCTAGTAACAACATAATGGTGTTTTTTGTTACTATGTGCAAAAAGTTTTTTTTTAACGTAGGAAATGTATGGTAGCTTTGAACTTAAAACGCAAAGGTTAATCGAAAAACCCAATGTAACTACATTTAAAGGAAGTAATTTTTTGAATTGTCAGCATTAACTAAATTTTTGATTGTTACAAAGTTTAAATGTGAGGTTCTGTTTTCTCAGAACGCATGTGCTGACAATTCAAGTAAACTTTTGAATCTTTATGTCGTTAAGGTTCATTGGTAAAACCGAATGAAGTTAAATCCCAGTTTGGGGAAATATTATTTTAGAATTTTCTTAATTGAAATTCTTTTTTGATTATACTTAGTATATTTTTCATGTATTATTATAACAATATCTTATTGAGATGTATCTAAGAAAAGCAAGGGAATGTTATCTTTTTTAGTTAATGAAAATTATTATTAAAGTAGGTTAGTTGTTAATGGATATATTAGTCAAGTTAGTTATCTGTGATGTTGTATTGTTCTTGGTATCTGATTTAAGTAAGAAGTGGTATATATCGCTTAGATTCTTAATGTAACTCTTAACATTGATGGAGAAATCGTTAAGGAAAATATAAGACATTTCAATGAACTCTCTTTTAGATTTATTGTTCATTGAGTTCATTGAAATGTCATATTTTCCTTAATGATTTCTCCATCAATGTTAAGAGTGACATTAACAATCTAAGCGATATATACCACTTCTTACTTAAATCAGATACCAAGAACAATACAACATCACAGATAACTAACTTGACTGATATATCTATTAACAACTAACCTACTTTAATAATAATTTTCATTAACTAAAAATATAACATTCCCTTGTTTTTCTTAGATACATCTCAATAAGATATTATAATAATACATGAACAATATACTATAATTAAAAAAGAATTTCATTTAAGAAAATTCTAAAATAATATTTCCCCAAACTGGGATTTAATATTCGGTTTTACCACTGAACCTTAATGACATAAAGATTCAAAAGCACTACTTGAATTGTCAGCACATGCGTTGTGAGAAAACAGAATCTCACATTTAAACTTTATAACAATCAAAAATTGCGTTTTAAGTTCAAAGCTACCATACATTTCGTACGTTAAAAAAAAACTTTTTTTGCACATAGTAACAAAAAACACCACTATGTTGTTACTAGTTAAGTTTTATAACATCCTAACTCGACAATTCTAGTTACAGTAAGTCCAATAATGTTTTTTTAATAGATAATATGTGGTAGCTAATTAAAATTTATTCTCTTTCAGCCCTGAAGAAGCCAAATTAATTCTCTTTGGCGAAAACGTTCGGCGAAACAATTGATACTCATTAGAGTTTTTCTTGCAGATTTCCCAATATTTAAGAGTTTACTATATATATATACATATATATATATATATTATATATATATATATATATATATATATATATATATATACTATATACATATATATATATATATATATATATATATATATATATATATATATATATATATATATATATATATATATACGAACTCGTATACAAATACAAAATATTAATATGACCAAAACCTAAATACAAAACGTATTGGTTTGAATTGTTTGTTGTTAGAGCTCATTCATAATATAATCACTTTATATTTTAGTAGCTTTGTATGAACCAAAATTTGACCAGAACATGCAAAGGCCACATAAACCTCCAAACAAATTTATTATAGGAGATTTGTAACTGTTGTATATAGGATACTAGAATATATTCCAAATGTTTTATTTTTGAGGGGTGCTGTTAATATAAAAAACATTTGCGCTTTCATATGGGCATATACTCTTTGTAGTGAATAATACAAGTGGTAGACCGTCAAATATTTTTATTATCAATTATCTAGATTAAATTAATCACAAATGTACGATCAATTCTTTATTATTTCAATTATTTGTAACATTATGTGCCTATTACAGAAGCAAACAACATTTGAAAGTCAAAGTTTTTTAGTATTTAATATATTTTTCTGTTAATTGAATACATTTATTACAATGAACTTCCTCGCTCTCCGCCTTTACCAAAAAAGTCCCATTTTGCTCTGCAAAACCACGTCTACGCAGCTTTTATCATTGGAAAAAATGTATGACCTTTCCGTTGACTTCTTCTTCTTCTTCCTTTTTGTATGTAGGCTTTAAAGCCTGTTTCTTCTTCAATATTAGTCTTCTAAATTGTTTAAATTGTTGCACCATATGTTTCTTGGTCTGACAATACTTCTTCGTCCATTTGGTGACTTATCTCGTGCTTTCGTACTATTCTATCCTCGGCCATTATACTGATGTGTACTTTCCACTCCTGTTTTCGTTTTGTCACCCAATCATTTATGTCTTCTGTATTGCATGCTCTTCTTATGTTTTCGCTTCTCTCCCTTTCCAACAGACTTTTCCCTGATATTCGTCGGAGTATTTTCATCTCTGTTGTTTCTAGTAGTCGTCTCGTTTTAGATGTGTCAGGTCTTGTCTCCACCATGTATGTTAATATAGGTCTAATTGCTGCTTTATAGATTCTTGTTTTTGTGTCTTGTCTTAGATGTTTGTACTTCCAGATTGTGTCATTAAGAGATCCCGCCGCTTTACTTGTTTTTAAGCTTTGTTGCCGTACTTTTTCTTCAATATCTCTGTAACTAGTTATATCTATTCCCAGATATCTAAACCTTGCTTCCTGTTTCATTATTTTCCCATCAATTTCGATTTTACACCGTAGTGGGTATTTAGATGTTGTCATACATTTGTTATTTCTGCTGATATATTTTACTTTTTAGCTGTTGTATTGAAGATATGTATTAATCTTTGGAGCTTGTCTTCTGTCTCGACGATTAATGCGGCATCGTCTGCATAACATAATATTTGGATTTCTTTGTTCCCCATTCTGTAGCCATGACTTTTACGTACTACTTGTATTATTTCGTCTATTATTATATTAAAGAGAAGTGGGCTTAACGATTCACCCTGTCTGACTCCGCTTTGTACTGGTATACAGTGTGTTAGTTTTCTCTTTATCTTTGCCTGTATTCGATTATGGAGGTGGATTTTTTCGATGGCTTGTATAATATTGATTGGTATGTTTCTTTTATACAGTAGGTGTAAGACGTCTTCGACTTGGATGCGATCGAAGGCCTTTGTCAAGTCTATAAAACATGGATACGCTGGTTTATTGTACTTGATGGGCTTTCCTGTAATTTGTTTAAGTAGAAATACGGCGTCCACGCAGGATCTTCTGGATCTGAATCCTTGTTGTTCATCTGATAAAGGTGTTAGTTTATTGATTTTGTTGGTTAGGACTCTTGTGGTAAGCTTAGGTGCGGTGTTCAGTATCCTCCTTATCTCCTTTCTTGGACCTTGGTATCATTATGCTGTTTCTCCATGCGTCTGGTATCTTGCAGTGCAATATTAGTTTTTGTAGAAGTTTTGTCATCTCTAGGGCAATACTTTCTCCTCTGTGTTTTAGAAGCTCGTTGGTTATTTCGTCTGGTCCTGGCGACTTTCTATTTTTAAGTGAATTTATGGCCATTTCTACTTCCTGAAAACTGATTTCTATTTCGTGTCTTAATTCAGTTACGTTATTGTGTTTATTATTTTCCTTTGCTTTAAACAGTTCCGTCAGGTATCTTTCCCATTTTTTGCTGGTATGTTATTGTATTCCTTCAATTCTGCCATTTCTTTCCGTTGGTTTCTTATGAATCTCCATATTTGTTTTTGTGTACCGTAGAAGTCGCTTTCCATCCTTTTTATAAACTGTTCCCAGTGTTTAATTTTTGTTCTTCTTAACAACTGCTTTGTTTCATTTCGTATTCTTCTATAGTTGTCTCGGGATTCTGGGGTATTTGATGTTTTGTACTTCGTGTACGCCTTTCGTTTCTCTTTACATTTCTCTTTTATTTCTTTTCTGAACCATGGTGTATTGTTGTTGTTTCTTTTGTTCACGATCCATGTCCACGTTCTCATGACTTTGCGTTTTCCTAGAGCTTCTGTTGCTGCTTCTTCAATATTGTTTTTAATTTTCTCCCAGCTCGCGTTTATATCTTCGATGTCGTCTATTTTTTTCAGCTGTATCTTCTGTGCTAGCCTTCTTTGGTACATTTTTCTTGTAGAGTCGTTCCACAGTAATACTACCTTGTATGTTTCCTCCCATTGACGAACCATATAATAGTCGGAATGAATCAGATCTGGTGAATAAAGAGGGTGTTTGAGTAATTTTAATCCTAAATTACGAATTGTTGGCATAGCAACCTATCGATTTGTATGCAGTGACATTGTCCTGAAACAACAAAATGTATTTGGATATCTTTCCGGGTCTTAACCCCATAACTTTTTCTCGTAGGGTGGTCAGTGACGTCGAAAAGTAATTCTTAGGCATTGTTCCATCCTTGTGCAGAAAGTCAATCTTGATTTCAGCTTGACAATCCCAAAAAATACTGAAACCTGTCTCTGAAAGTAATAATAACTAAAACAATTAAGAAATGCCAGACTCTCGTCAAAACCATCTTAGTTCACATTATATATTTAAGAAAAATGTCAGAAGAAGGAAGCGAGATCAGAGCTACTACAAGGAATACAAAAGGATAAGAATCTAAGCCCCCGCATTAGCAAGGAAAACAAAAAGGGAAACATTTACAAAAATAATGGAGTCCACATAGAAGTGAAATGAAGGCCTGATGGAATTCATTCACGTCAAACATGACAAACGGACTTCTTTTCTCACAAACTTGTTAAAAAAAAAAACGAAAACGATCCCGCTAGAGACCCCAAACTTAACAACAGCTGAAAGAATAAAGATCGCAGGAGAAAATCGTTTAGTGAAACCAAATAGTAAAGAATAAATATGGAGGACCTCATCATCATCATCAGTGGCATTACAGCTCGTTGTGAGCCAAAGCCTTTTTCAGAACCATCTTCCATTCGCCCCTGTCTCCGGCAACTCTTCTCCATGCTTTAATTCCGGTGGATTTTAGATCATCCTCCATGTTATCTTGATACCTAAGTTTGGATCTTCTTCTGGCTCGTCTTCCTACTGTCCTCTTCGGTCGAAAATTTTTCTGATCTTTGCATTTTCATCTCGCCTAATTACATGTCCTATCCATCGAAGGCGTGGTAATTTAATACATTTTACATAATCAGGTTCCCCAAAACTTCTATATAACTAAAATTGTAGCTCCTACGCCACAAACCCTGTTCTTGGACTCCTCCATATATTTTTCTTGAAACGTTTAAGCAATTCTTGATCGTTCTGTGTAAGTGACTGTATGTTAACACTGGTCTTATTAGTGTTTTATATATGGTAACTTTAATTTTTCTGGTAGTGTTGGGGCCATCTGTTTCCTCAAGCCATAATAGCACTTATTGTCAAGAACTATTCTTCTTTTAATTTCTTCGTTGACATTGTTGTCTTTGGTCAGCAGCGAGCCCAGGTAGACAAAGGTGTTCACAACTTGAAGTTCTAGATCATCAATTAATAGTCTAGGTATCTGGTTGCCTAATCTAGTACAATACATATACTTGGTTTTCTGTGCGTTTATTTTGAATCTCATTCTCAGTGCAGACTCCCTTAATGATCGAAATGCTTCGAACAGAGATTCTGTGGACCTAGCAATAATGTCTATATCATCTGCATATCCGACCACTTGTACAGATTTATTAAAGATGGTGCCATTCATATTCATATGGCACTCTCGAATTACTTTTTCTAGAGCGAGGTTAAATAAGGGAGAGCGCCCACCAAAGTGGCGTGGCACGTGGCAAGTAGCAAGTAGCACGCGTCCAGCATGTTACATAAAATGTAACCAATGCAAACGAATGATCAGATCGAATGACGTCACTGTCATTTTGGTGTGCGCTGAATTATTCGTTTCCATTGGTTACATTTTAAGTAACATGCTAGACGCGTGCTACTTGCTACTTGCCACGTGCCACGCCAGTTTGGCGCTCTCACTAAGAAAGACGACAATCCATCTCCCTGTTTCAGTCCATTTTTACAATGGAAGGGTCTTGAAAAGTCGTTTTGAACAAGATGTGACTGTAAGTTCCGTTAGTTGAACAAGATGAAGCGACATTTGAAATTCCACCATAGCATGTAGAAATTTTTCGTCGGTTAACTGAGTTGTATGCGGCTTTATAATCCACGAATATGTGATGGGTGTAGACTCCGAACTCAAGCGTTTTCTCAAGAATCTGCCCGACTGTGAATATTTGATCCGTTGTTGATTTATTGTGTCAGAAACCACACTGGTAGTTCCCAACTATTTGTTCAGCATAGAGGATCAATCTTCTGGACAATACTTTATATGCTACGTTAAGTGATGCCTCTATAATTATCACACACCATCATATCTCCCATTTTGTGAAAAGGGTGCATTACACCTATATGGAGGGCCTACTCTTATCAAAAAAAGAGCAAGATTATGATTGAGGCTGTTATTTCACAATTTATTAGTTATTTGCCAACTGTTGCGTCTATATGAACAATATGGCAATGTCGCTGAAAGACATGGAGGTTGTCAACGTGCAACTACTCGTCGATAGAATCGGTATGTGGTAGTATAAGCTTTAAAGAATAGATAACATGAAGTTGGCCTGCACGCCAGACGCCCATTGAGGGTTCCTAGGTTACGTCATGGAAATCGTGGACTCAGATTAAGGTAGGCACAACATGTGCATTGGGGCTTACAAGAATGAAGTTCTGTGTTATTCACAGATAAAGCTAGGAGTTTTCTCTACCCAGATTCAAGAAGAGTG
This sequence comes from Diabrotica balteata, assembly GCA_918026665.1. NCBI lineage: Eukaryota > Metazoa > Arthropoda > Insecta > Coleoptera > Chrysomelidae > Diabrotica > Diabrotica balteata. The sequence continues at coordinate 53,317,580 of OU898280.1, forward strand.
AGAGGTTGAGAAGGAACCTGATCAACAAGAGAGACTCAAACAGCTACAGGGTGTTATATAGTGGTCTATAAAAATGTTTCATCATCGAACTGTTCCCGTTTTTGTGAAAGGCACTTTGAATCAATATCAATATACTGCTCATATCTTAGAATCTGTTGTCATTATATTTGCCACTGCTGCAGGTCCTGATTTGCGTTACATGTAGGATAATGTAATGCCACATACTGCAGATCTTAATCCCTAATTAACGAACTCGTTAATGTCACGTTGTGACATTAACTGTCGTTGTCACTAACGTTGTCACTAATGTGTCACGTTTTACGTTTTGAATCTTGACAAAGGCAAGGGTTTCCTGCCGAAACGTTGATTGATTGCAATGGAAAATAAAATCTAGTTCCACATATAACATATCTTTATTGAACCTAAACCCAAGAAACATTAATTTTATATTAAATATAATACGGTTCAAGAAACTCAAAACTACAATATATATATATATATATATATATATATATATATTATATATATATATATATATAATATATATATAATATTCACAATCAATACGATTCGCATCATAACATCGTAAGAAACAAAAACATATTTACACTCTATTCTGTGACGTACTTGTATCTCCATTAAATGTTTTATTTGTTATCTCGAAGTCATATTTTGAACCTGGAAATAAAAATGAAAAACTAAGTAGTATTCATTGTTGATTTTAATAAATATGTCAGCCATTTTCATTTCAGATGTTAGTTTGATCCTTATATTAACGAAGAACCTTCTCTTTCTGACCGTGTCGAGGCCACGTCGTATTGATACCGTGAAAAAACGTTTTTTAATGCGTTTCTGAGTTCCTCTCATTTATAGATCATTTATCACTAATCTTGACCATGCAATAAGAAATCTTAAACTGTCATATTTTATATAGAACTGTCATGTCGGTCACTTAAGTGAGTATTTGAATCCTTAATACCTTATGTGCGATTTGAACATGCACAGATCCGATCTAGTAAATGTGCACTGCAATATTTAAATTAGAATATCGTTTCAAGAATCACAAAGAAGTTAAATTTTTTTATTTAAAAGTTATTTAAGTCCTGAAATTTTATCCGTCATGAAGAGACCGGCATAATTTGCCAAAATTGGTGGAGTTTTCGCTCGATGTAATATGTCATCTTAGAAAGAGTGACCACTGTTTCGTTTTTTTTTTTTTGAAGATTTTAAGATGTTTAAAAAGTCTAGTTCCTGATCCTGTTCCAGCCCCCAATGGATGTTTTCGCTGATGATGTCAATACTCTAGAGATGTGACAAGTTTTTTTTTTGTTAAGTGAAAAGTAGCTCTAAGCAGTACAATTGCCGAACATGAAAAACCTGAGTTTCATGAAAAAGATTTTTCTGGGGGATATGTTTTTCGTTTTCCATATATTACTTTAAGAAAATATTTTTGAGTATGTTGAAGGGTCACCAGATGGCAGTTTTTCTGGGGGATATGTTTTTCGTTTTCCATATATTAGTTTAAGAAACCATTTTTGAGTATTTTGAAGGGTCACCAGATGGCAATCAGCTACTCCACTCCAAATAAAAGTTTAATATTTTTATGAATTTATTTTACACAGATTTTAAATTTTTACCCATACTTACTGCCCACAAAAAATTAAGGAAAGAATTATAAATTCAATCACTTAACTAAGTGGACGCTCAATTAAGATCTGGGCCCCTACACAAAAAATCCTAAACGCGCCTAGGCATTTGCACAACAATAATGATGGACACGAGATTAATAATAAAATTTATATTTATGTATGTATAAAGGAATATATTTATATTACATTTTTGGTTTATTATACACTTAACTGCAGAACGAGTGCAGTTAGTCAAAATTATATTTGTTGTTATTGAGGCAATGAAAACATTTTATTTTTCTCCTATTAGTACGATTTTCAAAATTCGCCAGCAATATATTCTTTTTATGTTTAAAACATTATCTATTTGATAAAGATACGCTAATTAATACAATTAATTACACATATCAACTGACATCATTTATCTAACGAAACAAAATTATGGATAGAACCAAAAATATGCCGCTTGAAGTGCTATTTGCTATTTATATCATAATAGCGAATGTATGAAAGTTATGTTTCCAATTACAGTTCCACTTCTCTGCTGATGCAGCAGCGATAGAAAGGGCACTTACTGAATTAGACACGTACCACATAAAGACACATCTGACCTATTATCAGTCCTTAGGAGTTTGAGCGGAGCTCTATTAGGCCAACCATAAAATAACCATCTTATACTCTATCAATAGAGAGAAATGTATTTAAGTGGTAAAAATTAACATAATTAGGCAGGTAAAGTTTCGATAAGTAAAATTTAATAAATAAAAGAGAAAAGTAACATTATTTGAGTTTACTATAATATACGAGTATGTAACTCATTTCGTAAATGTATCTACCTATTAAAATTGTCCTCATTAGGTTTTTAGTTTAAAACCTTTACAAATATTTATGAGCAACTATTTACTAAAAATATATTCGATAATATTGTTATTCTTTTTCTATAGAATTATGCTAACGTTAAATGGGTTTGGCTTATCGGTAGGCATACTTAGGAATTATAATCTTCTCAATAATAACAATTGATCCATCCAGATGATCCAAGTCTATGCGCCCACAGCTGATAAGAGCGAAGATAAGATCGAAAAGTTTTATGTACAATTGCACAATACAATCAAGTTACCAAAATCTAGAGATATTACTTACATTTTAGGAGACTTAAATGCAAAAATTGGGGTAGGTACAGTTGAAAATATAGTTGCGACAGTTCAGATTAGGAACTAGAAACGATTCTGCCAAGAAAACAATATACTTGCGAATCGTCTCCTTTACATACATAAAACCACATTGTCAGAAACCAGATAGACTTTATACTCGTAAATAGCAGGTATAAAACTCTACGACCTCAGTTAAAACTTATCCTGGAGCAGATGTTCAGACGCAGATGAACTCAGAGCACAATCCGTTAGTTGCTGAAGTAAAACTAAGATTTAAAAAAATGAACTCAGAAAACAACAACCAAAAATTAATGTAAGAATGCTAAATAAACGAAGAAATGAAAAACGAATTAATAAATAATGTGAATGTTAATATACATATGTGAATGTAAAAACACTAACTGACAATAAACAAACTATAGATGTAAATAAAAAGTGGTATAATATAAAAAACACATTGCTGAAACTAGCTCAAGAAAGTTTGATACAACATAGTTCAGAGGCTAAAAAACAGTGGACAACAGAGAAATACTGTTACAAATGGAAGCAAGAAGGAAATATAAACCAAAAGATCTACAGAAGTATAAAGAAATACAACGAAAAATTAAGAAAAAACCAAAACAGCTAAGAAAATCTATTTGATAAAACAATGTAAAGAGATAGAAGAACTAAAAACAACATATGATATGAGAAATATGCACAAAAAAATAAGAAAAGTGACTAAAATGGATCGAAATAGAGAGCAAGGACACATAAAAGACAAAAAAGAAGTACTACTAATAGATTTACCAGAGAAATTAAGACGATGGGAGGAGTACGTTAGAGAACTTTTCCAAGATGAAAGAGGTGAAATGGAGAAAATACAATAATTAAATCCTTTAGAGAGACAGAAGAACACGATAGATGCAATCAAATATGCTATCAAAAACTCTACAGAAAATAAGGCAGCTGGATTAGATGAAATATCAGTAAAACTGTTAAAACTAGTGGAAGAGGATAACTTGGAAGTATTGACAGATTTATTCAACACGGTGTACGATACGGGAATAATACCACCAGAGTGACTGAAGTCAGCATTTATAACCATTCCTAAAAAAACAAGCAGCAAAAGAGTGCTCTGATTATCGAACACTGAGCCTCATGAGTCATACTGTGTAGTTTGTATAGTTCTAATTTATTTGTCTTTATTCTAATTTATTGTCTATAATCTAATTTATTAAAACTCACGATAGCTAATTACTAATTTATTAAATAACTTTACAAAATGTATTTATTTCACGTTTCGTTACATTTAAATACCGCGTGTACCGATCTTCTTATGACTGACTGCCAAATAAAAATCTTTCATTTATGTACACAACTGTTGTCATCCAGAGAATTCGGCGGACTTCTTGAATAATCTCGTATTTTGGTGAAGGCGCTCGACTCGTTTTTCAACCTCGAGACGTGGATGACTCACTAAAATTAGTGTCTAGAGATTTCTGTAAACAACTGGTAGCGAAGCTCAGGTATATTTTGACCTACAAATTACGAGAATCAATAAAAAAGAATTAGTCATAAAATATTTACAGTTCTATATGCCATAACATTTAAAATCGTAACATTGCCCCCCTCTTAAAAGATGGTTCCTCCTGGAACCTTGTCGGACTGGAACTGGAACGACATGCTGATATCGGCAACTGGACCCTCTTTTACAACTTCCAGTTGTATAGAAATGACAAGGGACGGTTTTCTCTCCGCACCAGTAACTATGCGGATTGCAACAGACTAACACCTGGACTTCGGTGTCTTTAAAGATTTCCTCCACCATGTTTCGTATAACCCTCCAATCTAATTGGCGGCACTCCAACTTTGGCATGGCTAACTTTTGCACGTCGGACTCTAGTACGTGCTCTCTCAACTGAAGTAAGGCTTCCCATACATCTCGGTAGGTAGGTTGGTCACGGGCAGTGTCTTTTGTTACCAGGTAGAAAAGGTAACGTGATGCATCTTGAAGTTTCAAGGTTTTACCAGGAGCTGGCACTTGGCATTGAAGTTCTGCAACTCGACCAAACTTCCCTTGAAAGACGGATGCCAACCCTGGTGCATCTTTGATACTGGCCGGGATGGTAAGGGCCAGTGAGTAGTCATCGGGAAGCGCAAGTAGATCTTGCCTTTCTTCAGTGGTAACACCATGTCTTGCTTTACCGGTACCTCCATAGGCACCCATGAATTCCTCAAACGTGAGGTCAGACACATCTTGGACTTGGTTTACTTCCACTTCTTCATCTACGTCGTGGTCACCCTCGAAAGACGCCAACCGGTTATGGTGTACTATCATCGGCTTTCCTCTCGGGATCTTGCTTATTCGGTAAATAACATCATTGATCTTCTCCATAATGAGGTATGGACCTTCCCAAAACTGCTGCAATTTGGGAGAACAACCTTTTCGATTTTTGGGGTTATAAAGCCAGACTTTATCGTTCTTCTTAAAACACCCCTTTTCGGCTTGTGTATCGTACCGTTTCTTCATTCGGTCACTAGCGATTTGGAGATGGGAACGGACCAACTCGTGTACATCGTCCATTCTTCTTCGTAATTCGATCACATAATCTTCACCTGCTACATCTTCTCCAGGTCGACACCCAAACTCTAGATCACAAGGTAGTCGCATCTCGCGTCCGAATAGGACTCTGGCTGGTGTCTGGCCTGTTGATTCATTAACAGCAGATCTGTAGGCCATTGTGAAGAACGGAAGATATTGTCCCAGTCTCGCTGATGATCGGACACCATCTTTGTCAAATACTTGCCAACTGTTCTATTCATTCGTTCTATCATACCATCCGATTGCGGATGATAAGCCGTAGTTCTTGTTTTCTTCATACCTAGTCTATCACATATTCCCTGGAATAAATCGCTTTCGAAGTTCCTGCCTTGGTCACTATGGATCTCCAAAGACACTCCAAATCGGCTGATATATTCTTGGATCAACTTATCTGCAACGGTGGCGGCCTTCTGGTCTGGAAGTGCGTAAATCTCGACCCACTTAGTGAAGTAATCCATTACTACCAACATGTACTTGCCTCCATTATCACTTTCTGGAAATGGCCCAGCAATATCCAAAGCTATTCTTTCAAACGGGCTTCCAACATTATATTGTCTCATAGGAGCTCTCCTTTTTCGATAAGGCCCGTTACTCGTAGCACAAATAGTACATTTCTTACACCAGTCTTTTACATCGTCGGAACTGTTCATCCAATAAAACCGTTCCCGAATTCGCTGAAGGGTCTTTTTCACACCAAAATGCCCTCCTGATGGACTGTCGTGTAACTGACGAAGTACTTCGGCTATTCTGCTCTTTGGAATCACCAACTGTCTTCTCTTCTCTGAACCGTCATCATTTTCCAGGACTCGTTTGAGCAAGCCATCTTCCATGATAAATGAGTCCCACTGGGCCCAATATGTCTTAACTACTGAGCCTAGGTTCGATATTTCTTGCCAAGGTGGTCGACGGTTTTCCTCTTTCCATTTTCGGATTTTCTGTATAACTGGATCTCTCTCTTGTTCTTCCCTGATCTTGGTAGGCGTCCAGTCGTCGTTGATCACCGTCGTTCTTAGCACTGCTGCTTCCTTGGATTCCGTTTTGTTGCAGTGGGAACACTCTGCTGGGCATGGCCTTCTGGAAAGAGAATCAGCGTTTCGGTGGCTAACTCCGGCCCGGTGCTCAATCTTAAAATCATATTCTTGAAGTCGTTCGATCCACCTGGCTATCTGACCCTCTGGATTCTTAAACTGCATCAACCACTTAAGGGCGGCATGGTCGGTTCGGATTAAAAACTTTCTTCCATAGAGGTATTGATAGAAGTGCTCTACTGATTTCACTACTGCCAGAAGTTCTCTTCTCGTGACGCAATAATTTCGCTCAGGTTTTGAGAGAACTTTACTAAAATATCCAAGGACTCTTTCCTGTCCTCCTTGAATCTGAGACAGCACTCCTCCAATTCCCACATTACTTGCATCTGTATCTAAGATGAACTCTCCTTCTGGCAGTGGATACCCTAAAATTGGTGCTGTGATTAAATGCTTTTTTAAGGTTTCAAAGGCATTCTGGCAGTCTACATCCCAGCGGTATTCTCTTGCTTCCTCTGTAAGTCGCGTTAATGGTTTAGCGATATCTGCAAACTTCTTAATAAACCTCCGGTAGTAAGTACACAGTCCCAGAAAACTTCTCACTTGATGTTTGTCAGTTGGTTTTGGCCATTCCTTAATAGAATCGTTTTTTTCCTTATCCACGGCCACTCCTTCTTTACTGACTATATGACCCAGATAATTGACTTTACCTTGAAATAGCTGGCACTTCTTGGGTTTAACATCAATTGGGCAGCTTTAAGTCGATTAAAAACGTTTTTCTAAATTCTTCAGATGGTCTTCAAATGTCTTCCCCAAGACGATTATGTCGTCTAGATAAACTAGGCATGTTTTCCAAGATAACCCTCTCAACACATTTTCCATAAGTCTCTCAAATGTCGCAGGAGCGTTACAAAGTCCAAATGGCATAACGTTGAATTGCCATAATCCAGATCCTGTGGTGAAGGCTGTCTTTTCTTTATCTACCGGGTCCATTTCTACCTGCCAGTATCCAGACTTCAAGTCCAAAGTAGAAAATAATTTACTTCCAGCCAATGTGTCCAATGTGTCATCGATCCGAGGCAGAGGATAACTATCTTTCTTGGTAACGTTGTTCAGCAAACGGTAATCCACACAGAACCTCGTTGTTCCGTCTTTCTTCTTAACCAGGACCACCGGAGAGACCCATGGGCTCGTAGAAGGTTCTATCACCCCGTCTTTCTTCATTTCCTGAACAATCGTTTCAGCTTCCTCTCTTTTCGCCTGTGGTAATCGTCGAGCTGTTTGGCGAATTGGCTTAGCATTACCAGTATCGATTTTATGCTTAACAACGGTAGTTCTTCCCGTCTTTCCTCCTTTCGGTACGAAAATATCACGATACTGCCGAACAAATTCCCTTAATTTCCTTTTCTCGATCTGATTCAGAGACTGTCCAGCAACCGCAACCATTTGATCAAATTTATCGTTGGAATTATCAGACGTTGTCGTCTGACGGATTATGGATGTGACAGGTACACAAGTTCCTACTTTTGTCTCTTTCTTGATGGTCACTGGGTAGTCATTGACATTAATAAGTCTCACAGGAATTTCTTTAGCCGAAGTCACTAATTCTTTTCCAATTATGATTCCACGGCCAACTTCGTCGTCATGATTCCAAGGCTCCATCATAACAGGTGTTCCTTCGTCCACAATTCCCTGTAGCCGCGCTACTATTATCGTTTCACTTCTCGCAGGCACGGCTGTATCTTCTTTAACGGCTGCTTGCATAGTGTTGTCATCATGTGGATGGAGAAATACCTCCTCGTTACCAACTTTGATTACCTTATTCTTAAAATCCAATTGGAATCCATGCGTATTCATTACGTCCATTCCTAATATAACATCCTCTTCGATGTCAGCAACTATAACAGTATGGACGAACTTTTCTGCTCCAATTCCTAATTGTACCTGGATTTCTCCATGAATGTTGGCATTTTCACCTGTGGCGGTCCAAAGTCGCAACCTCGTTGGTAACAGTTTCTTTCGGCTGTTTTATAACTGTCGGGCGTATAATGGTTCTGGTCGCTCCAGTATCCACCAACAACGTATGCTTTTTACCATTTATTTCTCCATCTACATATACACTATCTTCACGACATTTCAAAGAAGCTATTAGTATCAGAGGGTCTTTGGTAAAGTTCTGGGTCGAAGCTGCTCCCCTAAGGCCGACGCGTTCTGGTTTTGTCTTCGGTCTTATGGTCTTCGTTTTCTTGTGTGTCATGCTTTTTATCATATTAAAGAGCTGGTCAAGTTTATCTTCGTCTCCTTCCTCTTTTACAGTTCTAACTTTACTGTACCCGCCGGAGGCTAGCGTAGCTGACTCGTATTCGAGGGCGGCAGATAAGACATCCATCAGTGTCTTGTGACGAGCTAATCGTAGTGTTCTTTGCATCTCATGATCACGAAGACCATCAATAAACGTTTGAACGGCCAACTTTTCCATCATGTCTTCGGGAGCTGTTGGATAAGCATATCGCACTAATCTGGCAATATCTACTTCATACTCTTGAAGGGCCTCATCTTTCTTTTGTCTTCGATTTTTAAGCTGCGACTGATATACGTGCTCCAAGTGTTCGTGGCCATATCGCATATTTAACCTCTTCTTCAGTTGTTCGAAATCATCCGTCTCCTCTACGGCTATGGTCTGGAGCACATCTAAGGCATCTCCTCGAAAAGCGATAGTCAGGTTTACAGCCTTTTCTTTTTCAGACCATCCATTCGCTCTTGCAGCTGATTCGAACTGTTTCATGTAGTTGTTCCATGATGATTTTCCGTCGAAAGTTGGGACTTTGACATGAACGGAACTTCCACTTCCTTCAAATTTCGGCCGTGTTTCCAACTTACATTTTGTCTCGTCTTCTTTTATCTCTACCGGATCTAAAGCTACCGTATTAATTGGTGGTAGCACTCTCGTGTTAGTTATCATGGTCTCTAACTGTTTTATTTTCTCTTCTACTTTTTCAAATGTTTCGGAAACTTCTTCAAATTTCTCATTATTCTTTTTCGAAGTTTCTTCCATCATTTGAGAAACATTTTCAAATTTCTCGTCGAATCTTTTTGACACATTTTCGAGTTTCTCGTCGTTTTGTCTAGCTACTTCTTTGATAATTTGAGAAGTTTCTTCGATCATTTGAGACGTTTCATCGAATCTTTTGGAAACAGTCTCGAATTTTCCATCAATTATTTTAGTTAAAACGGCTTCTTCTGCTGACTGAAAATGGAATGTCTCTGGGTCATCTCCATTCTTGTTGAGAACAGTCTTCAGTCGTTCTTGGAGGATCTTCTTGGACCCGCTGCAGTCTTCATCGCGTTCTTCTAGTTGCTCACGCAACTGTTTCACTGAAAGTTCTACTAGCAGCATCTTTGGTCAGGCACACACGTACTTTTTAAATGTTCTTTCGTACAACGATCACTACTGAACTACGCGGATGTTCCCGACGAACAATACCTTTCAAAAGTTCAAAAGTCTTTTTCAAAAATCAAATTAAATTTATCTACGATCCCACTTCTGCACCACTGTGGAGTTTGTATAGTTCTAATTTATTTGTCTTTATTCTAATTTATTGTCTATAATCTAATTTATTAAAACTCACGATAGCTAATTACTAATTTATTAAATAACTTTACAAAATGTATTTATTTCACGTTTCGTTACATTTAAATACCGCGTGTACCGATCTTCTTATGACTGACTGCCAAATAAAAATCTTTCATTTATATACACAACTGTTGTCATCCAGAGAATTCGGCGGACTTCTTGAATAATCTCGTATTTTGGTGAAGGCGCTCGACTCGTTTTTCAACCTCGAGACGTGGATGACTCACTAAAATTAGTGTCTAGAGATTTCTGTAAACAACTGGTAGCGAAGCTCAGGTATATTTTGACCTACAAATTACGAGAATCGATAAAAAAGAATTAGTCATAAAATATTTACAGTTCTATATGCCATAACATTTAAAATCGTAACAATACTTTAAAAGTACTGCTGAAAGTAATACATAAGAGAATATTTATTACTTCAGCGATGATTTGATTCAGATTTGATACATCATTGATTCAGCGATGTCGCGATGTAAACGTTGATCTACACTCGATAAAGTACGACATGAAAAACTAATATCAATACTTATAAACAAGCGCTTTGACAGTAAAATCATAAATATAGTGCAAACATTATATTGGAACCAAAGTGCCATAGTTCAAATTGATGGGCAACACTCAGAAGAAATACAGATCTGTAGAGGAGTTAGACAGGTATGTGTTTTATCACCACTTTTATTTAACTTATATTCTAAAGAAAATTTCCAAAACACCCTTAATAATATCAAAGCGGGAGTTACTGTTAACGGAAAATTAATTAACAACTTACCATATGCAGATGACACTGTGATCACAGCAACGAGTATAAAAGATCTACAACATCTTATCAAGAGCTTGAGTGTGAATGGTGCTGAGATGGGAATAACTATAAACGGTAAAAAAACGAAGTACATGCTAATTACAAAAAGACCATAAAATATACATCACCTATTGACAATCAATGGTAACGTGATAAAACAAGTAGAAAAATATCAGTACTTGGGAACTTTGATCAATGAAACCAACTATCATACTGCAGAAATAAACAGGCGAATAGAGATTCCCAGATCAGCATTTATACGAATGAAACCACTCCATGCAAAAATCTAAATTTGGAGATCAGACTACGTACCATTCGCTATTATGTATTTTCAATATCATGTTGAGCTGAAACTTGGACTTAAAAAAATGCAATTTAAAAAAAATCGAGGCTTTCGAACTCTGGTTATACTGCAGAATATTAAAAATATCATGGACTGATACGACTGACATGAAATAAAGAAGTACTGGAGAGGGTTGGTAAAGAAACAGAACAAATCACAACTATACAAACAAGAAAACCGGAATACCTAAGCCACGTCATAAGGGGACCAAAAAAATTAAATTTTGAGACTCATAATACAAGGAAAGATTTAAGGAAGAAGATCTGTTGGCGAAGGCAGAAATCATGGTTGAAGAATCAACGTGATTGGTATCAATGCAGATCGATTGATTTGTTTACAGCAGCAAGTTCAAAAATAAAAATAGTCATTATGATTGCCAACCTCCGTATGGAGACGGCACTCTAAGAAGAAGACCCAATGCAAAAACCCAATGTGACAAAAAGAAAGAATCCAAAACTTGGTAGTTAGCTCTAAATAGATTTTTGGTTTATTAAAAAATTACTATTAAAATTAATCAAACCAAATTAAGATATTAAAACTTCAAAAAATAGATTTACACTTCATTTAAATGAAAAAAAAATGGATTATAAGTAAAAGGAAACAGGAATATTCAAGTACAGTTGAAATTAAACTTTTAATACTACCGGAAAGAAGAAACTGTAATATAAAAATTCCGCTAATCAGTAACATAATAATTTTTCATGAATAATTTATCTGTTAAAATATTCCGAAAAAACCAAAATCTATATTTTTACCGTTCCGCCCATGGTTTCTTCCTTCATTGTTGTTTGCTTGCAGATATAACACTTTCAAGGTGAGTGTTATAATGTTGGTATCATCGTAAGAACAGAGGTCATGGAACCTTTTACTTCCAAGTCTTCTTCTCTCGTATAGATGGACAATTTAAATGGGATGATATATGTACGGTTTTTTCATCTTGTCTGTTTTTTTCTTATTATACCCGGGGTCGTGTCGATAATATTGTTGGTGAAATGGATCTAAAGTGCGTGGTGAGGCGAGCGGCACTACATGAAATATGAGGTATTTCATAGTGTTGACAAGCGTCCTTTTTGCTGTAATAATAGATACCCGTTCTATGGGCAATTAACACAATTAGTCCAGGCTGTGGGGAAAAAAGGGTGATTTTACACTGTAATCCAGGAATTTATGTAATGTGGCCTAGGTTATAAAGGGCAACCTCAGGGACAATCCCCCAGTTTATTCAACAAAAATTTTTTGGTTATTGTTTATTTATGAGCGTTTATATGTGCAAATTTTTTTTTTCCTTTTTTGTCTCAAGTAAGTGTTGTAATGGGTAATTTGTGTATAGGACTATGAAAGTACTCTAAAAGACCTTCAATTTGTGCCGGTATACGTACAATTTAATTTTGTTATTGCAAAAATGACAATGACAATTGACAAATGACAATTGCAAAATAAAAAACGTAATATCTGTTGCAAAATTGCTTTTTTTCAAATACATTACATTCAACCCTATAAAATTACGAATCGAATAAGCCATAGTAGGCCTAGATCGCTTAATTTGTTGCTGAAATACGTTAATTAGTTTATCCCACGACCTTCAACTTGACGAATGCTCATAGGATTGGTAAAAAAATGGTGGAGGGCTAATTCTTGTTTCATTCTCTTCCTAAAGCCGTAAACTTTCATATTCCACTGGATAATGAATGAATAAATAAATAATGAAAAATGTTTTAACCCGTTAAAAAAAATTATTTATGAAGTTGTAAAATTGCAGTTATAAACATTTAGAGCTGCAGTGCCCCCTATGTACCCTACCAATTTCTAATTTGCAGATTATTGTAGCTGGCTTTGAGACGAGGATTAATAAAAAGCGTTTTTCTACGACCAATAGGAGCCGAGTTATTTTTTTTAAAAATCACTGAGGCTTTGTTAATAACAATTAACAGGTTGGATGCCTTTGACGCTTATAAGAGTCACTGTGTATTTTGCTCGGGTGCCTTCGTCGCTTATAATAGTTCGGTACGACTCCAGGTAAAAATCAACTCGACAGAAAAAGATGTCAAACAAAGCTGTTCCAAAGAAAAAAACGGACAGATACAACATACGTGTGGGAAACTTGTCCTGGAAATCCAGGATATTGTCTAAATTGCAGCATCATAATTCACAAATAGAATATAGCAGCCAACGTTTCAGTAATATTTGGGTTTGTTTTTGTTACACGTTTTGAAATAAATAATGTTTTAATTTGGAGTATAGGCAACGCTTATAAGCGTCAACGGTACACGGATATGAATGCCGAACCTCAGTGCTACTGCCGCTTATGAGCGTCAGTTTTTTTTACCTTTTCTTAAATATTTGAAATAGCAATTATATATAAAACATCATTATTCATAATTATTAGCAATAGCATACCGGTTTTTCTATTTTTTTAATTTGGGACCACGTAAAAGTAAGTCACAAAATAGCGGCATCCAACCTGTTAAGAAACGAATCTGGCGACGCTCGGAAAAATTTGCAATATTCGGTGAAATATGAACTGATTTCGATGATTTTTTTTTAATCTGGGGTAGCTCGTCGAAATAATAATATCTAGAATACTTTCACCCTTACAAAACCACCCCAACCCCATATTTTTACTTTTATAATACTATTAAACGTAATCTACTACCAAATTATTATTGAGAACATCCCCATGAACATCCCCATTTCTAAAAAAATTTAATATTCTAAAATACTACTACTATGATTTCAGTATTTATCTTTTTTTTTAAATACTTTGCCTCGCTGGGTAATCTTTTATTAGTGAAAAATTATGTTAAAGTAAAGTTCAAATGATTAAAATTTCTATTTAAAAACAATGTATTTTCCAAAACAAAAAAACTAAAAAAATTTGATTTTAAAAACTTTTGGTCAAACTAGATTTTTAGTACAATTTCATGAGAAATTAAATAATTGGTTTAATAAATTAAAATCATATCACGTACATATACGTATACATCATATTATATACGTATATCTTAAATTGCAAATTACTTTGATAGAAGAAATAAATTAGTAAAACAAAACAGTAAAATATTTGTAATTTATTTATACGGTTTTAAAATGAGATTCAATATTAATTTATTTTTTTTAATCAGAAATATGCTTAGTTTTTATTTTTCTTTTTTTAGTACGTTGTATAATTTCCTCAGAATAATATTCGCTCCGTGCGTGACTTACGCGACACCTACCGCCTTCAACTGACAATTTTGGAGTCCCAATTTTCAGGTTAAATATATGACATATGTTTGACATTGTTAAATACATGCGACATTGACAATTATTAATAAATTAGTTTTTAACTATATTTTTTCAGTTTATGTACAAAATAAATGTAATATTAAAAACTGGGTTTCTCAAAATTCATCATAATATATCTTTTCAACTTCAAACGGAAAAGAAAGAGAAAAATCTAGTACTGACAAATCAAGTTTTTCACGCAAAAGAGCATATAATTAAAAACAGTAATAGGAAAATTTATGATATAAAAGCTAAAGTCATCTGCAGTTAGCTTGAAGCCTTATGAAATATCATTCAAGGTAAATTATTTAAATTTTTCGTATTTCAATTGCATAAAAATGAAATTATGTCATATTTACTTTTTCATATTAATAGCAGAAATTCATCTTTTTCTTTTCTCTAATTTATATGTAATCTTTGGGATCCTATAAAAACTACACTCACTGTTTTTGCTATTATTAGCACAATTAAATACGCAACATGTATTTGCACACATTTTTGATAAAATTTATGCGTAAAAATATTTTGTCTAATATTCCAATTTTGCCATATTTCGCCGCTACGCACACTGGCATCGTTTCAATGTACCCCTACCATGGTCACGCACGGAGCGAATAACAATTAATAAAAAACATCCATCTCACCCTCACATTCTTTTTCTGCGTCATCTAGTTCATATTCAGCAGTAGGTATGACAATTTTCGGAACTCTATCCATTGCAATTTTCGAACATTCTCGTACATTTTAGGCCGTGCATACGGCATCCGTAATGTTTACCACATGCGGTTTCGGTGCTACATTGGAAAAAGGTAAACTTTTTTCGTTATTTTTAATAATAAATAATGATTTTAATTTGTGAAAAAAATATGCTAACTTGGCTCGGCTATTGGCCGTAAAAAACTCTTTTTTTTTAATCTTCGTCTCGAAGCCAGCTACAATAATCTGCAAATTAGAAATTTGTAGGGTACATAGAGGGCACTGCAGCTCTAAATGTTTATAACTGCAATTTTACAAGTTCATAAATAATTGTTTTAACGTTTTAAAAAATGTTTTTTCATCATTTTCCAGTGGAATATGAAAATGTACGGCTTTAGGAAGAGAATGAAACAAGAATTAGCCGTCTACCTTTTTTTTGGCAATCCTATGAGCATTCAAAGCTGAAGGTCGTGGGATAAACTAATTAACGCATCTCAGCAACAAATTAAGCGATCTAGGAATACTACGGCTCATTTCGATTCGTAATTTTATAGGCTTGAATGTAATATATTTAAAATAAAAAAAGCAGTTTTGCAATAAATATTACGTTTTTTAATTTTGACCTTCATTCGACATTTTTGCAATAACAAATAAATTAAATTGAACGTATATCGGCTCAAATTGAAGGTCTTTTAGAGTACTTTCATAATCTATACAGAAATTACCCATTACAACCCTTACTTTAGTCAAAAAATGAAAAAAACTCAAAAAATACGTATTTTGCACCTATAAACGCTCATAAATAAACAATAACCAAAAATTTTTTTGTTTGGTGAACTGGAGGATTGCTCCTGAGATTACCCGTTATAACCTAGGACACATTAGATAAATTCCTTGATTAGGGAGTACTTTTTCTTTCACAGCCTGGGCTAAATATGAGAATGGATGAATTAAAAAATATTATTCAATTTCTTAAATTGCAGCATAATTTAGGGATCAAAGGTATAGAAGAAAAATATAACAACTGTTGCTCACCTTGAACTTCATATCCGTTGTCATCCTAAACCTAAAAATTACAAAACTAAAATATTGGCTTAAGAAATTATACAACACAATATAATTTTATCTCCAACATTCGATTTTTGTTTCAATACAGAGCGACGGCAGCTTTAAATATTAAACACTTTTTTCCGCAAATCCGCAAAATACAAAAACTGCGTACGAAATCTGCACTTTTTACATTTAAAACGCATCTTGATTTTTGTGTAGAATCACCATCACTTGAACACCATCTATCTATCGTCCGTCTGATATCATAACATGAATTAACAAAACCCTGAGAGCCCTGATGATCGTCAACATGCAGACGGGATAAAGGCACTGAAGAAGAAGAACAAGTGATATGATAAAGCCTCAAAATGAAACATTTGTTTTGTTTTATACGCCTTTAAAGAAATGCAGTAAACTAATTTACCTGTCATTGCACCGAATTTGTAAAGAAAACATGGTGTCCAGTTGATTTTGCGGACGTGTGTTTCTACGAAAACAAAAGCGACTGATGTGGAAATAAAGCTAACGATATTAAAACAAAACTACAGAAACCGAATTAAGTTTCTTAGATATTCAGTGATTAGTATTTGATTGCAATGAAACAAATAGGGAAAGTTTTATATTGGCAATAAGCATATATGTGACGCGAAATATTGAAATTGATCGGTATACGATAGAAAAAAACCCAAAGCAATATAAATTGAATAAATGAAAACGAATAAATTTTAAACAACTGTTATACATTATAAAAGAAATGTATTTCGTGTGATGGATATATAAATTTTGTTTTAGATAAAAGAAAAAATTGAACATACTTCAAAATAGAAATGGGAATATATTTTTTTTAATTATTTTGATGTGCTTTACTAAATCAAATAATACATAAAATCAAACATTTATTTATTTATACGAATTGCCAATCTTACAGACTTTACTATAGCATTTTTCATATAAAAATGCTTGCACGTCATTCAATATTTACGACGTCAGAACCCCACAGCGTTGCCAAAATATAAGAATAGTGAGTGAGGAATTTTTAAAATGTCAATTATTTGTCAAACTATTAATATATATTAACAGTAAATACACTTAGTTTTAAGACTACTGCAATTACAATATTGACTTTAATGCTCTAGAACAAGTTCAGGTATACTTCTTAAGGGACTACAGCAATTTACCTTCATCTTTAAGAAAATTAATGTTTATATCTGACAGTTCACAATTGTTCAAAGATACATCCAAAAGTATTGAAGGTGTAGGATGTGCATACTGGGATAACAATAATAAAAACAGTAAAATGTTTAAACTCAATTTCATCATGAATATATACACAAAATAGCGATAGTGGAAGCACTAAAATATTTATCTAATATAAATCATTCAAAGTTTATAATTTATAGTGACAGCAAAAGTTCTTTAAGTAAAATTAGTGTCATAAATCCTAAATCAAAAGTAAATTACATTATATAATTATATATAATAAATAGAATTCAGCAACAAGGCAAAACTGTTAAGTTGGCATGGATTAAAAGCCACTGTGGAATAACTGGAAATGAGATAGTAGATGAATTGGCAAAAAACGCTGTGACATAAAGAGTATTAACTCATTATTTTTGTACGTCTAGAGATATAGAATCAGACATGTTCAAAGAGCTTAAGAAAGAATGGAAAGAAAGGTATATTAATGAGAATATAAATACAGGAAACCATTACAGAGCAATCAGAAACCATATTACGGATAAATCTTGGTTTACTAAAATGGAGTCGACAAAGGAGATGACAAGAACTATATGCAGAATGAGATTTAACCACTGTCTTACACCATCATATATGTTTAAAATGAATCTATTGATGGGTAACCTACAACATAAAATTTGGGACTGTTCTCTTATATCCAATAAGGTTAATAATTTTTTAAATTTGCTGTATTCGTTGACCGATGTCCACCATCCCATTAATTTAAATTATTTATTACCATTAGAAAACAATGAGTTCTTATATAGATTATAATTATTGTATAAACATGTTTTAGATATTAAACTCAATTTGTAATTGTAAAGATAGGGTAAGTATTTCTGTGTAATTTGTTAGAAAAAAAATTAAAAAAAAATAATAAAAAAAATGGAAAATTAAAAAAAAAGTAAATAAAAAAATAAAATTAAAAAATATCGAAGAGTAAATAAAATAAAAAATAAATAAGTAAGTTAATAAAAACAAAAAAAATGAGAAAAAATGAGGAACTCGGATGGTACAAAGTAAAGTAGCTATTGAATTAAGTAGATAGCTGCAGAAGAGTTTGCTGTGGAACTCTGAGAACCTCATTATTTTATATATAAATAACTAAAAAGCACCTAATAGAGAAAAAAAATATATATATTAGAGATCAATACTAGTAATAGATTTGAAAAAATGTGTGAAAATTGTAAGATTGGCGAATGATTTAGTGCAACAAAACTACTGCAACACACTAAAATACATAAGAAAACATTTTAATACAAAATTATATATTTTAAATTTTAAACTTACCTCTTTATGGCTTTAATAGTAAAAACGTCACGCCATTATTTCTTGTTCAAAATAATCTATCTTATATGAAAGCTTTCTACAGACTATTTATTTGTTTTGGCATAGCACAATCACAATACACAACAATAATTAGTTTTTAAAGCTATTAATATAAATTTAATATGTATTTATAAATACCATTTATTAATATATATTATATTATAATCAAATTGTGTAAGAAATTTAAACATAAACAAAATGCTTACTCTAAAAAAGCGGCAACACTTAATACACTTTTGTCACACGCAGAACTGTCAATAACATTTGAAGTATTTCCGTATCAGTTGCGTACAATTGTCTAAAATATTTAATTAAATTATTGTTTTGTGGAATATTAGACTTTCATAAGATTTATTTCATAAAATTTATATTATTAATAACAAATGTTTTTGGTTATTTAATCAATATAATTCTAAAATTTCCACTATAATGATGATTACATTTTTCTGATTATTACACCATGTTGAAGCCTATGAAAGATCGAGCAGTTCCGTATGAGTTTCGTATTATTACTGTGTTAGAAAAATTTGAACTCTAAGGTTGACGTTCTAGAAATTTTAAATCTCTGACATCACTTTATATAAATTGTGACGTGCAAGCACTTTTATATGAAAAATTCTATCTGGATGGATTTTTGAAATTTTTCTTATACATTTAAACTTATTTCTTCGATGGTTTTGATGGTAAACTGAGTATGTCGATATAGTCTAGCATTGTCCTGTAATTATATCATAACGATAGCGACTGGGATACAAATTTTCTTTATTTAGATTTAAAACTGATGAGATCGTCTCCATAAGTTTTGGGCGTCTATATTATCGGTTATATTGCACATGTGTCACTTTCTTATCTTAGTAAAAATTGTTTTTGTGGTTATTTATGAACTAACAAAAAATCGAAACTAAAAGTCTCTTTACTAAAGCAAAAGAATACGTTTTTTATGGTGATTTTCGTCTTAAAGCTGCCAAAGGCAAAAGCCGTATTATATTTCTAGAGAAAGAAGCCCTATGCAACATTCGCAATTTTCATCTGTGACTGTACAATATTGCTCTTTAGAGGGGCCTAATATTTTCTTGAGAAATCCCTCAATGCGATTAATTTGTAATAACGAAGTAAGAGGATGAAAAGATAAAAGAGCAATGATTATTATTTCTGAGTGGAATTGAAAAAAGTAAGTATGGAATAGAATAAAAAGAAAGCGAGCGAGTTGTTTCTCGGTGATTTTCTGAAAATTAAATTTCCATGAAATTTGACTTTTGGTACAATAACAAAAATTGAGTTAATTAAATTTATGAAATTGTAGCTCATTATCAGTTCTAAGTACATTTCTAGTTGTAGAAGAATTGGAAAAGGGTTTTTATAGAAACGGCAATCGAAGGATCGATAAATGCCTTTATATTAATTAATTTAATGAGTTTGATTTTGAACAACATCCTGCTCCCGAGCTGGTAATTTTATGAACTTTACGATCTATTTTATGTGTAAATTTAAAAAAAAGCAGCTAAAAAATGCAGTTTCTCTGAACTGTATTGAAATGATATGTTCGTCACAGAGGAGATCTTCCTTTACTGATAGTGTTCACAACAGTAGATCCGCAGGAACTTTTCTCATTTTAAGTATTGGAAAATGGCCAATATTACAATGGACGTTTTTATTGAACGTGATTTTCCAATTTTTTGGAAACTCCGAACATATACAGTAAATGTACATATCAATAACATCTACAGTAAATAAATATTTAAACCGTATTACTTAAATATTTAACCGTAAACATTGAATATAAGCAAATATCTGGGTTGGGATCTAAAAAACTGAATAAAAATCAAGGCTCCATCATCTTGATCATTTTGTTTGTTCAGTGTTAAATATGGTTTTCAGAATCAATTAATGACTTTGTTTTTACTACTGTTGAGGAGATTGATGGATTCAAGACCGAAAAGTTTTCAGCCTCGTAACGGGTATTATTAATACAAAATAACTAAAACTGTAATAAATATAATAAGACTAAGATCAGGTTACAAATGTTATCAAACTAAATTTAAAAAATGTACAGCGTTTCTCATTATATTTTGACCCCCCAATTATTCTCCTCAATTTCGGGAATACAAAAAAATAGTTTCAAATAAAAGTTGTATTATTTTATCTGTACCGACCAACAGTGTAGCAACAGACCAAATTTTGTATACAGGGAGTGCCCAATAAAATGCATCTTCAGTATTTCAAATTGGACACCCTGTACAAATATATAACATAGTGTAGCATTAGTTTTGTTACTATAATGGCGTATGGTACTACTACACTATACTAAGAAAAGAAAAAAATATATTTAGAAAGTCAACAAAATTAATGACTTATAATACCTAGTACATTTACGATGCTCAAAGTGTTCTCCATTGTTATAAATGCACAAGTAATATCTTCGTCTCAAATTTTCTAATGGGTCAGATATTGTGTTATTATGACCATTTAAATTTTCAATGTTCCGCGCGAACTTTTGCCATGATAGTGTTAATATTTGTATTTGACAAAATACTTTTTCTTTTAAAAACCCCCATAAAAACTATCACATGGTGTTAAGTCGGAACTATTTGGTAGCCACGTAATGGTACCTTTATTGCCGATCCACACATTAAATTGATTATTTAAATGTTCTTGAACGGCTACGACATTGTGTGACGGTGCTCCATCTTGTTGCATATCATACTATTTAATTGATTTTGTGTATAATTTTGATTTAAGTAACTCTTCCACTTCTGTAATGACTGTGTCCAAATATCATTCCCCAATTAATTTATAATCATAAAACAATGGACCAACTATTTTGTTTTTTGAAATATTCCACACCACACATTTGCTTAATTTTTCTTTTTCTATTATTTTTTTGTTCTCTCGAATATCTATTTCTTCTTTTAAAAATGTCAAAGTTGAAAAATTTTGATTCATCTGTCCATAAACTGTTATAAAAATAATTAGGATCATTGTTCAAACTTGTAAGCATGTCTTGACAGAACTGTAAACGCTTTCTCTTATGAACATCGGTAAGTTTTTGTACCGGTAATATTTTGTACAGCTTATAGTTGTGCTTTTTTAAAACTCTATGTATCGTCGCACGGCTTTTCTCTATGCATTACTAGCATTGTTTAGACTAGCTTCGGAATTTTCTAAAATAAAAATGTTATTATGGATTTAATCTATTATTTAAGTATTTAATTTTTACCTTCAAAGTAAAGCAAAGTATTAAGATCTTTATCATCATTTCCTACGGTAGTACGTTTCTTCCTTTCAAACATTTTTTCATTTACGACATGACGATAATTATATTTAGAAATATTGTCAAAAATCAGCCTATATTCTCTTCTTGCCGCTTGCTTGTTTTTTTTTATTTTTAACATACATTGAGAATATATCTACTTTTTCATCTGCAGTATAACCCATTTCGGTATGAGGACTGACAGTTTATAATAAATTAATAATTGTTTCATTTTGAAATGTCAGTTGCATAGCCCTATGGTTACCCTTTTGTTGTACCATATGCCATTATAGAACAAAACTAATGCTACATAATGTTAAATATTGTTATTCAGTAATGCTGACTACTCAACTATAAAAATACAGATGTCCAATTGAATTGAGATCATTTTGGCCTCCTGTACAAATTTGTTATTGCTTTTGGTCGGTACAGATAAAATAATACAACTTTTATTCGAAATTTTACCATGGTTTAATTGTATTATATATGTGCGCATATTTTTTACTCTTTAACGTCTAATACTAATTTATGCGGTATTTCTAATCATACTAAACCATAGAAATCGAATTCTCAAATTGCTTTGTGTTTAATGTGTTTTTAAAACCTATTCATCTACATATGTATCCGTAATTAGGTTGTTTTTTGTAAAATTATTAATTTTTCTTTTATCTTTTTATTTATAGTATTTTTGCGACTTTAATAGGTTTGTCTTTTAGTTGTTAAAATAGAGTTTCATATAGTCTTCTGGCTTTCAGTTTTTTCTATTTTAATATTGATAACAACAGCGAAGGGAAGAAACCATCTGGTCTAGATTGAATATAGACATTATTCTTGTGTTACCTGTGTGAGTCCATTTCAAATAGGTAAAAAAGAACTTACTCACAATCAGTTTAATTTTACTACCAAGACGACCGGTTTCGCTTTCTACAATTTGCAAAGCATCTTCAGGTCAATCGGTACAAAGTAAATTAAATACTGAAATTATAAAAAAACCCATATTAGGGTGCTGTCTTATAAAGATAAAGATAAAATTACAGTAATTATGACAATATTATCTGTGTTTAATACTATAAATTGTTTAAACAGACAAAGTAAAACTCACAAATTGGTATAAAATAATCCATTGAATTGTAATAAATTAGTAAATAAACAAAACATTACTTACATGCCGGTACAAGAATTAATAATTAATGATTCGGAGAACATAGTTCAAACTATCCTGTATTGCTGATGATGGGGAATCTTCGCTTTTACTATTGTAACTGTTTGATAATTAGCGGGGACGTTAAATGAAAGTGATGTTCTATATTACTTAATTTATTAAAAGTTATTTATATTTATTCAAAAGATATATTTTCGAAATGTGTGTTAATTTATTGAAATTTTTTATTAAAGGGATAGTTGTATGACAATGAATGAAATTAGATGTACAATTATGTGGGTGTGCAATTCCAAACTTGTAATTATCAAATTTCAAACTTTATCAAAGAAATTTGTATGCGCAGAACGTAACATCATCATTCTTTTACCGATAAATTTCAAATTCTCCACATTCAAAATAAAGGCATTTCTTTATCCTAGACCATATTTTCCTGCATCAAAGGTTACTGCTCCATGTCTAATTTTTGCGGAAAAATCACTCATAAAAAAAGTGATTTTCGTTGTTTTTATTGTACGAAGAAGCGAATTCAGCTGCAGATAGAAATTTTTAATACAGTATCCTCTTTATCCGTCGACCGGTATCCACTTAAATAATAATATGGAGTATTTTTTTGACATAATTTTATAATAATTGTCGTAATATCTACCATGAAATTGTCACTGAAATTAAATTTATTTTCTCGTGGCTTCCTTTTCTCATGGGAAACACACCCATAGATTCTTATCTGCTGTTTCCAACTATCATCTGTAGATATCTTACGTGGCCAGTTTTTCTGTATTTTTTCTCAATTTTGCTGGATTGAAATTGATTGATTGCTGGATTGATTTTTTCATTGGATTGAAAAATTGGTTCTCTGTTAAAATAT
Organism: Diabrotica balteata; assembly: GCA_918026665.1. Taxonomy (NCBI): domain Eukaryota; kingdom Metazoa; phylum Arthropoda; class Insecta; order Coleoptera; family Chrysomelidae; genus Diabrotica; species Diabrotica balteata. The sequence goes on from OU898280.1 coordinate 53,341,602, forward strand.
CTATTGTTAAATAAAGAACAAACCTCTATTGTGTATATATTCTATCTCCGCAAACTAATTAATATATAGATTTCAATTCTTTGGAGATTTAGAAAGCTCTATTTTAATATGATAACTTATTGGATATTACAACATAATAAGATTGGAGAATGGATCTAAGTAGTATTTGCAGTCATATAAATTCAAACCAACTATAACAATTTACGAGTAAGTATTTGAATATTATTCTTTACACTTCAAACGTTAAGTCAATTTAATTTGTAGGTAGAACTCTTGATAATAACTAAAGTTTTATTGATAAAAAATAATTTTTTATTCCCAGTAACTTTCCTTACCACATTTACTTTTTAATATTGATGTAAAACCGGAAATTAATACTTTACAGATTTATCCATATAGTATATAACATTATAAAAAGGTTTTGAAACTATTTTCTTGTGGCATATCTTAGTTAAATATTATGTTTATAAGGGATTAAGCCACCATCGCGATCGATGAAAATTACATTTTTAACTGCTGTTTGAAGACTCGATTTCCACTCCGGAAATCGTTTTAAAAAAAAATTATTTAATATAATTACTCATGCTGCGCATGTTATCTATCTATATAGAAGGTTTGGACGACAAAGTGACATTTAATCTACTGAGTCAATCATATTTTGTTCTTGAAACGATACATTTAATTATGGATACTATACTACGTTCCACGTTTAGAAAATAACATTGCGGAGATAGGGCCATGTATTTCTTATGGACGATAGCAACGCGGCGTTGCCACGACACACACAAGCACAATTTAGGGTTGTATAATTTGTATTTTTGTTTCCACAAACATGAATTAAATTAATGTTTTTTAACGTAATTGACCAAAAGTGCCTATTCGAAACAAGAGATGAAAAGTAGGGAAAATGATTTTAATTAGATAAATAGTATTTACAAAAGATAATTTTATTTTATCTTATTTTAATTATAGTAACGACAGTTTATTTGTTTTTCGGTGAGAATACGATATGTCATGAATCATAGAAATCAGTAGAAAATATTGACCGCTTGGAATGCGTATATCTAATTACTAATTGCGACTTAAAATAATACGATGTGCGTATGTCAGCTATTTTATGTCGTTCTCTGACTACATAATGATAATAAGGCTTTTATTTAATAGTTATTCTGACTTTACAGTTAAATGTTAATTGTAAATGAAAATTCAAAAATTAAGCAAAGGGAATATCTTGGACATCCGTGCAAAAGAGAGTGTCTGAGAGTTTTGGCAACACTGATCTCCATAAGCGTAATGTTATATTCTTAACTTGAAACAAAGAACAGTAATAATAATTACATATTAATATAATTAATAATACGATTAATTTTTTCGCAAAATAGCCAAAAATATTGGTTGCTGTAATTTTAAGATGATATTAATAAACACAATAATTTAAAGCTTTATGTTAGTTCAGATTTAAAACTTAGCGCCACCTAGAAAAGAAAGCTGAACTACCAACTGACATGAATAAACTTATCTGACAGATAAAATGTAAAATATTTATTTGCCAAATAAAGTACCGAATAAAAAGTTATCTGAAAGATAAATTGCGTTTATTGTAGTCTGTTATTATGTTGTAGATGTAGGTTATCGTGAAATCAAAAATATAAGATAAAAATTGTTGTTTATTGTGTATGCGAAAGATGGATTCGGTATTAGAAGATTTAATAAAATCGAAGAGTATGATTGTTAATGTTTATAAACTTAATAAATTATATGTTTTTGATATAATATAATGTTTGAGGCAGAATCGGCCATTTTAATGTTTGTAATGATAGAGACTTTTTTAAGAGGTTAAGATTAAGTAAACCGACAGTGACCAATATTCGGAGAATATATTGTAAATAGTTATTAATAAAAGATTATAAAATCAGGTATTTCACCTCTTTTTCTTCACTTAGTTTAGGCATTCAATATGTTCATAATTAAAATAAAGTTTAAATGGAGATAATAGCAACGGGTTCATACTTGGCGATTCAGATTATACAATAAATCCATTTTTAAGGAGCTCACTAAACAGTCCATGAAGAAAGTTTCTATAATGAATTCTGTATTAAAACCATTAACATTAAAACCAGATATGTAACAGAACTTTTTATGTATGGAAGAGAAGGTTTAGATAATATTTTATCCAATCGAAATGGCTGTAAAATTTAAAAGTTCCAATCGTTCTTATCTACAGCAACATTCTATAACCTAGCAAGAGAATAAAAAAAGACAAATTTGAAGGTGAATTTGCTAAATTCATTATTGAACTTTCTGAAGTTGAAGATGTTTGAGCTAACCTTATATAATATTTTAGTAGTATGGAGAACCCTCAGAAGAATTTTTAATAGATGTACAGGTATTACTTTTTTATTTGTTATTAAATTTTCTTTACACTAATACTAGACAGTTCGCTACTTAGGCAACCTGCTCTAGAAAGCCTAACATAGGCTCATTATCTAGAACTGTCAGTTGACTGAACATCTAGTGCTTTTAAGAGTTAAAACAACGCAATCCATGAACAGACCAATAAACATTGTAGTTAAAAAAACAGGATTTTGAACTCCACAAAGTTTTCATTATAAAATAAAACGAAATCACAAGAGATCATTTTTTTTCGTCTTTATAGAATAGGGTCTGGAATCTTCAAAAGACATAATCTCAGTCCAGGACGCCGCCTGACTGACCTTAGTGCAGGATTCGTTCTTCGTACTCGATAGTTCTCGAGGTACTGTAAAATGCCTTCTCGGCGCCGAGTCTACGTCGAACGCCTACCTGCTAAACCAGACCCTCCTCTGTCATCCAACGATCCGGAAGCGGAATGGCCGCTGTAAGGTCGGCATCACTTGCGAAGCACTACCTTTATTCATTTACTACGCACAGTCTGAATCACGCATTCTAACTCGTACAGTCTGACCCAATTTTCTAGCATCAACTTTCAGCATCTTTCACTCTTACTTTTGCCGTTGGTCCAGCTGCCTTTCTTCCTCCTCCTTTTTCTTGATAACCGCACGGATATAGCTGTGTATGTTAGTCCAACCTGATTTATTTTCAATCATTCTCTAAATCATTTCTCTCACTGTAACAAAATTCACACCTGTCTCTCTCCTCCATTTTGTTCCTTTCTACTATCCATCTGCTGCACTCTAATATCGTATGTGTCACAGTGTCCGAGTATCCACAGTATAGGCATTCATCTGTGTCAGCCTTTCCGAATTTAGAGAGATAGGCCCTAAAACTCCAGTGTCCTGTGAGCACCTGAGTCAGGAAATAATTAAGTCGCCTGTGGCCACAGTCCCAATCTCTTATGTTCGGGGTCAGCATTTTTGTCCACTGTGCCGCATCCTCTGTGTTGTTCCATTCTTCTTGCCATCTTTCAATTGACCTTTCCCTTTCCTGTATTTTCTCGGCCACATTGAGGTTTGGCCCCATCGAGCAAAAACACAAAAGAGGGAATCTAATCCTTATGAAAAGGAGACCAAAAAGTGGCCTCTGATGGCGGACATATCCGGAAATGCGAATGCGCCAAATTTAAATTTTCCGACACTTATCAACAGTCAGCTATTAATAATTATTCTATGTCAGAAATGACAAACTTCAATATAAATAAGATTTCATGTGACATTTGGGACAAACAATAACATAACCCAACTAAATTTGGTGTCAAACAAGGAGAGAGACTCTCTTTCCTTGTTTAATGTGGCCTCTAAAGATCGCACTTCCTGTCTAACAATATGTTTGCCCCCACTACCTTTACATTCCCTCTTTTGTCTTTTTGCTCGATGTTTGGCCCTGTTCTCTCATAGAGCTATTTTCATTTTACCGCCAAAACATGCAACGGAACACATCCAGGAATGGTCCACAAAGCTGTTACAGACAGTCCTGTAGGCACATGCCACTCGCAACAGACTTGTTTTGTCCACGTGTGTCATGATCCTCCTATAGGCCTTGATTTCTGCCACCCCGCTCCAGACCTGTACTGCGTAGAGGACGATCGACTGTACAACACCGTGTAATACCCTCCTCCTTTCGGATTTGGGTCCCCCAATGTTGTGCATCACTCTCCCCAACGCAGCCGCGCTATTCGCAGCCTTCCGGACCACCTCCCGCACGTGCTCCCTCCATTTTCCATTCTGGTGCAATGTCACTCTTAGGTACTTTACTTGTTTCTTGGGTGTTAGACATGCTTTGCCTGCTGATTGTCCCCTTCAGAATGATGGCTTCGGTTTTGTCTGCCGCAAGTTTCAGTCCGTGCTGCGTCATCCATTTCTTTACGACGCGGCCTGCGTTCCGAACAAAAAAATAATTTGAAATTATTCAAATATAATAATTGATTATACTGACGCGTTAAAAACCTATTGAAGGGTTAATGGCACCTTAATTCGGACAAACAGTAAAACTTCTATAAGCCACCACTCCTATAAAGTAACTACCTGTGTATAACGACCAATTCTGAATTTCCGTTCATTAGAAATGCTATAATAAAAATCCATATCATTTTGAATTTTTTTTCTTCATCATTCTTCATTTATTTTTTCTTTAATACGTTATATCTGACGTTGTATTTAAAGTCCTATAAACACACCTCAAAAATAATGACAATATCCTTATACAATCATCTGCTTTCATTTAGACTTTGGAAGTACAATAATTAGAGAGGCAAATCAACAAACAATCAATCAATTAAAGAAAATACAATTTCAAGCGTTGGGAGTGGTTCTTGGATGTATGAAGTCAACTCCTACCAATTTATATTAGTAGAAACAAGTGAAATGTCACTAGAATACAGACTTCAATATTTAGCTACAACATTTTTCATTAGAAAATACTGTTATATTAATCACTCATTAATCAAATTATTAGAATACATCCATAATATTGGTATACCTATATCAGTATGTGGGAGAAACAATGAAAAATCATACTGAACTGAAGCCTTTTATAACATTGAACCATATAGAGACTTAATTGACATATATGATAAATTACCCTGCAATGATTTTGAATATGAGATACAATATCAACGAATTCCACTAATTAAATTAAATATATCTAAAAATAACATATATAATAATATTATTTTCAGAGCAGACACAAATCATTTAATAAACAAATAGCAATTTGTGTTTGATCTGTCACATGAACTCAACCATATGAACTAAATATATGTAATGCAGAAATTAGTGCAATAAATAAAGGGCTTAGAGTGAGCCCAGAAAAAAATATTTCAAAAGGTTTAGTGATTGTATCAGTGCAATTGATCAATTGAAACAAATTGGATTAAGTGCTAAAACAGATGTCACATGGAAGTAAACAACAACGGCAATACATTCAAACTAACTTGGATCCCAAAACATTGTGGAATTAAGGAAGATTAATATGTAGTTAAACTGGCAAAAATTGGAAATACTCTAAAAGGTTCTGCTAATATAAAAGTAAATTATACATACTGACAAAATTGAAAGCCAGAATCAAATAAGATCACTACAATTTCTGGAAGAACTCCATTTATTTGAAAGGGAAATAGTATGGAGTAATACAACTATCATTCCCGGATACACCATGGTTCAAAAAGTTTCCAGATATTGATAAAGACACTTAACGAACATATTGTTCTAAAGCTATTTTCTTGTGGCATCTTAAAGATTACTATTTTAATGGGAATAAGCCACAAATGAAGTTTAAGGTAAGTTTATTAACGTTTCAATTTCCACTTAGGAAATCATTCTCAAAATACACACAATAAATTAAACAAATTTTGTTTTTTTTTTATTTGGTGAAAAATTCTTATAATTTAATTTTATCTGACTCATTTATTCAAACTATATTATACATTTTAAGGTAGACGACTTTAAAATGATATTGCCAATATTCTGAGTTGTGTTCCTGGACAACTTTATTGTAAAATAGTTCATTAGATTACATGAAATTAACTTTAATTTGAGAATATCCGTCAGAAAAAATCATAGCACGTAATTTGTCTTTAAAAAGACAACCACGTGCCATGATGACAGTAAGATCCATAGTTATTTATTATCGTATGGCAATTACAACACATTTAGAACAAAATTACAAACACTAGTAATATAGGTATATTAGAAACTTTAAATCAAGTGTATTAACATACCAATTGACTCTGAAGTTGCAAACGGAAGTCTTCAGGGCTACCATTGTAGGATCTTGAGGGACACTCTTCAATAATGTGGTCGATCGTTGGTTCTTCCCACATTCACATTGAGGAGATGGATTCTTTCCCCATTTATGTAGCATGTATGCACATCTGCCATGTCTGGTTCGGATCCTGTTTAGAGTGGACCATGTTTTACGTGGAAGATCAAAACCTGGTGGCTTATGGGTAATGCAGGGCATGTTATTTTGCCATGCATTCCATTCTTGGGACCATGCATTCGTGATGTTGAACTCCTCATGTATCATTCTTGCCGTTTTCATTGGTGGTTTTCTAGAACGTAGACGGGTATTTCGTGCATCCTCGGTATCTTGGTGGATCGGTAGGTTTATATTGTTCATGATCTTTTTGTATTCACGTGTAAGTACGTCAATTCGTCGTAAATGTGGAGGTGGAATGTGACTTAATACTGGAAGCCATTGGGTGGGAGTTGATTTAATTGTACCAGCTATCATCCTCATAGTGCTGTGCAGCTGAGTGTCGACCTTTTTTACGTGTGGACTGTGTAGCCAAACTGGGACACAATATTCAGCGGTCGAGAAAACAAGGGCTAAGGTAGTAGAGCGGAGAGTGGAAGCCGATGCTCCCCAGGTGGTACTGCATAGCTTCTGTATAATGTTATTTCTTGTACTCAACTTTTGGACAGTTTTTGTTAAAGCTCTTTAATGATAGCGTTCTGTCTAGTGTTACGCCCAGGTACTTCGGTGTTTTGTTGTGGGAAAGTGTGGTATTTTCAAACTGTATGTTGAGTTCCTTTCCAGCAAGTTTATTGTTCAGGTGAAATCAACTAACTTCTGTTTTGGATGTATTTGGTTGAAGCCGCACTTGCGAAAATATTTGCTTAATAATACATAAGTGTGCCGTCAGAACTTCTTCAGATGTTTCTAGTATTCTGCATCGTGTAGTGAGGCCCAGTCATCGGCGTATCCAAACTTTCTTGATTGCGTTTTTGGCATATCTGCTAAATATAAGCTAAATAGTAATGGAGAGAGCACTGACCCCTGTGGTAGGCCATTCTTAAGTTTCTTTGGTGGGTTGATATCTGTGCCCATCACTACTTGAAACATTCGGTCGTTGAGCATGCTATCTATTAAACGTGCTATTTTACAGGAGATTGCACGGAGAATTTTGTATATAAGGTCCTCTCTCCATACTGTATCTTAAGTTGCCGAGAGATCAATAAATGCCGCTGAAGTTTTAAGTCTTCTTTGCAAACCCGCTTCGATGTAGGGGGTGAGTGACATTACCTGGTCCGCGCAGCTTCGTTCTGGTCGAAAACCCACTTGTTCGACTGGGATCACCTGGAACAGTTCTGTACTGATTCTATTATATATAAGCCTCTCTAATAGTTTGTAGATGGCAGAGAGAAGCGCAATTGGTCTGCAGTTTTTTGGGTTGTCAGCGGGTTTGCCTGGCTTTAGTATGGCTATTATCTTAGAGCGCTTTAGCTCTTGTGGAATATTTCCAGTTTCCATGATGTCTGTGAAAAATCGAGCCAGCCAAACTTTTGTATACTTGCCACAATTTAGTAGGAATTCAAGGTGAATATTATCAAATTCTGATGCTTTTGCTGGCTTAACGTCTTTAAGAGCCTCTGATATGTCTTCACTGGTGAAGGGGAGGGAATGCTCCGTTTATGTGGCTACATGTTTTAAAGTTTTAAGTTCTCTCTTTACGTAGATGGTGTGTGCTTTATCCTTTGGTGCCCTGTATGTTTTTACTATATGTGATGCTACGGCATCTGGCTTTACGGCTGTCTCTCGGCGTTTCGTACGGACACCACTCTCTAATTTTATTAGTAATGACCATGCCTGTCTGCTTGATTTCTGGAAGTTTAGACTTTCTACTGTTTCGGTCCACTTCTGGCTTCTAACGGTGTCTAGGCTGCACAGTAGTTCATCCGCTATTTCTTGGTCGCCAGTTTCAAGAAAGCTCTGATATAGTTCCTCGCTATTTGAGATACCATAGATGCCATAGTAAATCATGCAGAAAAAACTGGGACCTGGTAATAATATCCCGACATGGTAAGTATTTGGTCTTACATTTAGTTTATTCCCAATAGACATCAAACTCTTATTTTAGATGTATGTTATTTAAAAAATATAAATGATGTATCATCGATATGTTACTGACTTACTGATAGTGTAGTACAATTGGTTTCATTCAGCATAATTAGAGCCGCTTCTTTGATTTTCTCTTTTTACCATCTGTTTCTTTCAAGACTATGCTATTACCTGAATCGTTCCATTGAATCCTATGTTCATTATTCCATGTATGTTTACATATTTGAGATCTATCAAATTCTCTGTTTTTAATATAAGATTGATGTTCATTTATTC